>JAPDSC010143645.1:0-15709 GCA_026290005.1 Latrodectus geometricus
ACCAATTCAAAATAATGGAGAAAATCTGCTCCTAAAATGGGTGTGCTTACATTGACTATTAGAAATGTCCAACTAAAGTTTCTTCTCAAATTAAAATTTAAAGAGAGTGCCTTTTGTCCATAGCATTAATTGTGGAAGAATTCGCGGCTAAAAGCGTTTGTTATGGAGAATTTCGCTTTTGATAATTGCTAGCAGGAATTAAGGACACGTCAGAGCCAGTATCGACCAAAAATGAAATATTTGATGTCCGGTTGCGAATGAACAGATGACGTGCTTCTCGAGGCAAAGAATATGTCGCCTTTATTCTTTGCTGAATTCGTTTTCCTGCCATGCGCAAGGTTTAACACATTTATCATCCCTAAATTTTTTTCCAAAACGCGTGTGATACCAGCAAATTGAAAAATCTCGTTTATGGGAATTACTTCGTTCGCGACTGTGTTGGTTACGACGATAGGGCGAGCTACTACGAGAAAAAGAAAGTTGATCAATTCATTTATTTAATTTTTCAATTTCACGAAATATTTTTGTTTCAAAAGTTTCGTCTATTTTAGAAACTGCAAATGTTTCAACAGGAGATGGAGTAACATCGATGATGCGATCCGAAAATTCAGCAGCTTTCTCTACGGTTATATCGGAAACTACAGCTAAAATAGTTTGAACATTTGAGGGCAATCACTGTAAAAACAATTCCAACATTTGTTTATCGGGAACATTATGTGATTCGGCGTGACGATTCATGTTTCGTAAGAGTTCTGATGGTTTGCGCGACTCTAATTCTTCCCATTATAAAAGTTTACGAATTTCTATTTGTGACGATTCTCCTGAGTGGTTTATTAATTCTTGTTTAATCTGCTTGTATGGGTCGGATGCATCCGGTTTCAAAATACATTACGAATTAAGTATGCAGTTTCGGGTGGAAGATGGGATACAATATAATTATATTTAGTTATCGATTCAGTAATAGGTTTTGGTGTGGCAAGAGCAAACGTGCTTTCACACATAACAAACCATAATGCTGGATCAGATCTGTTATAGACAGGAATTTGAACAGCATTAACTTCAGCCATGATGCAAGGTTTAATAACAAAATTGCTTAATATTTAACTGTTAATAATAATGATTTTTTTTAGTTACATTACAACAATTATTCATATTTTAAATATTTGTATTCACATAAAAATTATTGTTAATAGCTATGTAAAGTGAATACCAAAAACGAAATCAATAATGAAATGAAAAGTAGAATCAGAAGAATTACGCAATTTAGATTCAAAATAAAAGCACAGAAAAAAGAAACAGAAATAAAAAACACTTATCTGTGATCTCCCTCGAACATTTCAGAACACGTTAAAAGAACGCTCACCCAGGCAATAAATCACAACCACTTGAAAAAATTGCTGCCGGAAGAAAAAGAACATCAGTAGTTTCTGTTCGTCTTTCTCAGTTGGCGAAAACTTTCAGATAATTTTACAGTAGGTTGCATGTTTAATTCCGTATATTAAAGTCACCATTGGGAAAATTATTATGTTATACAAAAATAAACTTCACTAACACAATATTCGTCTCCATCAAACAATTTTATTAATTGCTTTTTATTTTACTGGTATACAGACATTTTACATTTCCACTCGTATATCCAAGGCTATATCTAACTCTCTCCTTCTGATCCTTCTAATAAAAGGTTACCAGAATTTTTGTTGGCGTGATGGCGCAAAACTCTAGGATTCACCACATACTTATTAAGAAATAAGACTTAAAAATGTTACTGCATAGTGATTAACTGGAATCCATGACTGGATGCATTACCGAGAGACATGAATCCTGGTAAATAGGAAAAATTGCAGCGAATGCTATTAAGGTAGCTAGAGAAGTGAAACGTTATTGAATATAAATATTTTAGTACCATATTTTATTTTCAGTAGTAAAATAACGAAATTGAATTGATAAAATTTGAAAATATAAGAAAAACAAGAAATTATATCTTGCCAAAACTATATACTCTAAGATGAAGAAATAAATAGATTTTTAAAATGAATCACCTAAGAGAGACTTTTTCTCAAATTATCGGATATTATCTTTGTCATTTTAGAATTTACAATTTGACATAAAAGATTTTCATATTTTCTAAAGATATTTGGAACTATTGTACCAAAATAAATCTCACAACGAGATTTATACCATGTACAGTTGATTTAGATATTAAAATATTATTATCCTTACAAGAGATGCAAAGGGTTTAAATTTAAGTATATATTTTAGTCAAGCCAACAACCGAACATGTTCGATTCATTATGTAGGATTTGAAATCTAGGAAGTGTCAGATTCAGTGTAGAAATATGATGGGGCTCCACCAATTGTGCGACGCTTGTGAGATAAATGAAATAAGTTTCAAAGATCAAGAAGAATATGCTACAGATTTGAAAGTATTAAGTATCTGTATAAAATTTTAGAAATAGATAAAAATAAGTCACATCATATAGATGGTATAAAGATAACAGAGAGAGGTTTATTCAAAAATTAAAGAATAATATTTTTTATCATTTCAGAATTATTTAAAGCTCATTTTTGTAATCAGAAAAAGGAAGCCCTTTCCAGAAATAAGAAAAAATATAAAATTTGGTCACAGCTTAGAATCTTTATCCGATGTCTAAAAATTGGTTTGCGAAATTCATGATTTTGTTACTTATCTGCCTATTGACAGTTGACAGATTTACTATTATATCTTTACTTTGAAAAGTAGGGGATACTTAGATGTTTATAACACAAAATAATATTTATAATAGTTTTGAATGATTTTATGGAATTTGAGGGTCAGATTTTACCAGAAACTGACGACCCGTAAGATTTGGACTGCTTAGATCCTAATTTACTTCAAAATTTGTTGAAAGTCAGATTTTACCAGAAACTGTCAACCTTGTAAGATTTCGACTATTTACATCCTAATTTAGTTCAAAATTTGTTAAACCTTTTTGATTCAAATATTGTAGAAACATGTTTAAAAAGCTTCGAATAAGATATAATTTTCTGAAATTATTTTTGTTACCTAAAGAAAAATTGAATTTCAAAAGTATTCTTCATTTAGTTCGTTGATTTTTGATGACAATAATGCAAATATAATTGTATAACATTGCAAGATATTTTTTTGAAAACAATTAAATATTTGTTGAAAATTAGTAAAAAATAAAATTTTTTGGTTAAATTGCAGTTTCGGTCCCCTACTTCGTCAATTTGTCGATAAACGCGCCAATCATGGTAACCCAGACGTTTCTATTTTAAATGCGCTTTTTATGGCAACCTCCAGAGGAGAGAATATGAATCTCTTTTCCGCGCATGCTCCTTAGTTTCTCTTTTGTTATAGCCTCTTCATTGGTCGCTAATCAGTTTCACTTTGAAATAGCGGTATAGTTTTCGCCTTGGCAACAGCATTTTTGAAAACACGCCAAGCAGGGTACCCAAATCACATTTTCACCAAAATTGTATATAAATGTTTACTAAAATTTGTCTAAGATAAATGTTTTCTTTTATGGCAAATCATTTAGTCAACAAAATGTACTAATATATCTTCATTGTAAAAATAATTTTAAATGTGAAAAATATAATTATCTTTATGTATTGCATTAAAAGCCTTATATTTACATACAAAGTAATAGATTTTAAAAGGATAACTTTCAAGCCTTTAATACAAAATAATTGCAAACAAATTTTTGAAAACTTTTAATCTCATTTTGGCCAATGACCACACAGAAGAGTAACACAACCCCTGGTTTCAAAATACGTATCTTTTTAAAACCATAGGTACATAAGCATTATCTCACCGGCCACTTTCGTCGAACATATATGTCGTTCTTTCAATATGTAAAATAATTATTAAGCAATTAAGTTACATCTAACTTAAAAAATATTTTTTTTTATTCGTGATAGAAAATCGTGCCATTTAGCAATATCTATTTTTTCCTGAAAATTTTTGACAGGATAATACGTAAGTAAGTAGCAAACCAAACAATAAATTTATTTGAAATATAAAATTTTGGGATCTTTATTTATAAAATATCAAATAAATCAAACAAATGATAAAATCACGAAAATTCTATTGTACCATTCGGAAAGAAATATGTGTAAGCAATGATCTTTCAAGCTATTTTTGCCTGCTATGTTTAAACTTTGCATTCTTCCGCGCAATGAAGAAATCGCTGGCAACCTCACATTTGAAAGGATTTCACTCCTATTTACATACAGCTCAGTGGTCTTGACTCTATGATGTCATTTGCATCTATGATATTGAATTTTCACTTTTCTAGTTTGAACAAAACATTAGTGGCCACCTTAATAAGTTTCGTTGTATTTGTGTATACTTAAAAAATAGTTTCATTCTTTTCTGAGTTAGCAAATTTTATTTGGATATGTAATTGTTAACGCGGAGAGTGTTAATTTTGTAATAATTGCTTTAAGTTGAATTCGTAAGTCTAGAAAATTTTACTAGGCGTATTTTTAATGTTGCTTACAATTTTTCTTTCCGTATTTATTTTTAATACGAAAATTTTATGAAATCAAATATTTTCTTTTAAATTAAAAAGAAATCGAAAATTCAAATTATGTATCACCAAAATAAAATCTATCACCAGTAAAATTATTTTTGAAAAAAAAGCTATTTTATTGTTTTATTAAAGTTATTCATGTATAGTTTCGCAATAACTACGATAGGGAATCCTTAATGATTAAAACGACATTAATATTTTTGATTTATTTTAAATTGCTGTCCTTCATACTAATTTAAATGTAAAAAGTATTTGAAGTATATGTGTATATGCTTTGAATCTTTATTATTTAAGTTAAATTTTTTTATACATTGATGGAAAAATAATTTATTATTTTGATTGATTTTGAGTTTTCTAAACTTAAAGCAGTGACAAATATTTATTCTTGTGTATGGAAACTTGGTATGTTGTGCCAATCAATAAAATTATGTTCATTTTAATTGTAATATATCTAGTAAATTCATCAATTTAGTTCATTATTTAGTTATTCTGATATGATTTTTTGTAATTAATTCATTCTCTTTTAAAAAGATGATATTTAAAGATATGGGAGCAATTTCCTAACAATTTATTGGTTGTTTCCTATTTCTTTTTGAAATATCATAGTATATATTTATATATGTAATTTTATTTTTTTATAAATTGCTGTATTCTCTATTGATATGTAGAATAATGCCTGAACCAACAAATACATCTGATAGCCCATCGTTACGGAGACGTAAATGTGAGGAATCAGATGATACATCTAAAGATCTAAAAAATGATTGTTCCTTAAAATACACAGAGGATCAGTTACGAGCTGTTGAACAGTAAGTACAATTTTTAGATTAATCTGTTGTTAACATAGTAAAAACAATTATTAAGTCTGTATTACATATATATATATATATTAATTATGTGATATTTAGAATCACATAATTAATTTAAGAAAAACAAGTTTTTTTGTTCTATATATTTTTATTAGAACTGTTTTCTTCCTCTCTCATATCATGTAAATCATTAATTTAAGTCATGATGCCATTCTTCTTATAGGGGTTTGGTTTTTCAGCTTTCAAAATATCAAGTTGAATTTTGTAATGTAAACTGTATAAAACACAAGTTAATTGGTTAATCTGCGCATTAGGTCCCCTACTTTGCCAACTCACGATATTGAAGCGTTTTCTCGGGCATGCTCAATAATTACTCGTTTGTTTTAGCCTTTTCATTGGTCGCTAATTAAATTTCACTTTGAAATAGCGATAGAATTTTTGTCATGGTATTGGTTTTTTTTTTTTTTAAACATGCCAAGGATGGGACCTAAAGTGCATTTTCACCAGTTAATTTAAAAAATTAAACATACTAATCAAAATGGGTTTGTTGTATCAATTTTTACAAAGTAACTAAAATATTAAATTTGCTTGATTCTCACTAGGTATCTTACTTTTATTTTTCTATATTAAATAGAAGATTATTTGACTGTCAATACAGTTTTATATTATTTCTGTACAGTGAAAAATATTGGGCAAATCTGTTGAATTTGGTTTAAAAAGCAAAAAGAAATTTATATTTATACGATATTGTGTGATATTTACCAATTACACTATTTTTACAATTAATATAATATTCTTTTAGTGCTTATTATTTTGTTAGATAATACACATGCAATTGATTTATACCTGAAAAGTTAATTTTGTAAAAAAAAATTTAATGAATCTGGATTATTCATGCAACTATGAAATAAAACTGCCTAGATTTCTGTTTTTTTTTCTAATTAATTTTATTTATTAACTCAACCTCAGTCCTTACCAGCAGACTGTTATAAGATTTTAATGCATGGTAATACTCTCATGTATTATTTTATGGAAATTAACATGGAAAGTTAGCCAGACTCACATCTCACAAGATAGTAAATTGGAAAATTCTTAAAATTTCCAGCCTAGTTGGTATGTGTGTAGAAGCATAAATTTATTTTAATTGTTCTACAGTTGCTAGGATTAAACCAAAATCATCTACTGTGAAGAAGGCAGTGCTATCACTAAATCTCTATAGTTACTTAATTTAAAAGTAAATTTGAGAAACAAACTCTGAAATCATAGAAAAAAGAGCAATGAAATTATTATGAAACATTTTATTTATTTATTCATTTATACTTTGGAAAAGATTCTGTACATGATTTATCCTTATCACAAAAAAGAATGAAATTGTAGACATCGTAGAAATCTAATCTTGGTTATTTGGTAAAAGCTATTCTTTATAGTCAGTATTTGCTAATAGTGTAAAATATTAGATGCTAGTATTGCTATTGGAGAGAGGTATCTATTTATAAATTTGAAAGATTCAATTTCTAAAATAACTTAATCATTATGAATTAAGTTTATTTTATTATCTGTAAAAAGATGCTTTTATTTTTATCTAATTTTTTTAATATAAAAAATATAAATCAAACAAAATACTGCATTAAATTTAAATAATATTATATTCATATTATAGAAAGTTGATTTTATATTCATCATTAGTTAAATGTAATATCAATACTATTCTAATTTATATTTAACTGTTTTAAATTAGAATGCACATTTATAATTTAGGATTATTCTCTTTTTAATTATGAAGTAATAGTCAAAGAATATTGAAGGAGTTTCACTATGTTTCTAATGTGTTTTGTTAAATACATTGGATTCTAATTTTAAATTTAATACTATTATTTTATAGAATTAGGGGATGTACAGATTATTATGAAATTTTGAATGTCAGTAAAGATGCTGGTGAATCAGAATTGCGTAAGCAGTATAAAAAGCTTGCACTGCTATTACATCCAGATAAAAACAAAGCACCAGGAGCTGTTGAAGCATTTAAAGGTTATTTGTTATATTTATAAATTTGTTAAAAGTATAATTTTATAAAATGATCTTAAAAAAATTAGAGAAAATATTTTATTCACAATAATATAATTACGTGAAACTATTTTTAATTAGAAGCAAAACTTATTTTTTTCTAGTTTAGATACAACTCTTTTTTATTCAATTTGAAAATGGCAGGTTGTATTTGTTGCATTTTTTGACAATTTTGAGCAACATAGATTTCTTTTATTCAAAAAAAAATAAATAATAAATAAATAAATAATAATAAATATTTATTTTGCCTGCAATTAAGTTTTTTATATTTAATTTTTGATTAGTTATATTAACATCTATAAGTTTTAAGTAAAGGTGTTTCATCCTTTACAATGTGATTATAAAGGTGTAGACTCTAAAATTTTTATTTGTTTTTATTCAGTGTCTGTAGCGAATATTTAGCAAATTTTTAAACTGTGAAAAAAATATATATATATAAGTAATTGCTTATAAGTATTAATTTTTTTCAATAATGTAGATATTTCTTTTTTTTTTTTTTTTTTTTTGTTCCTTCTTATTTGCAATAGTTTCATTATTAAGGGAGTAGATCCATCTGATTCTCATCAAACCCCTAGAAATCAACTAAGCTGTCCTAACTCTGTGATTCCTAGTTACAGTGTTTATTATTATTATTATATTTTCAAAAATAATTCATTATTTAGGTTTCATTTATAACATTTTTTAAATTTTTGAATGAATAACACTTGAGAAATCAACTACTAAAGAAAATTTTTGAAATTACAAGAACTACATTTAAATTGTTAGCTTTTATTTATTTCAGTATTAAATGTCTTCTATCTCTAGTTTGTAGTGGCTTGCAATTAATTTCAATTATAAATCCTCATTAACAAAAAATAACTATGGAGTAACTAAAAACCAAAAAAACTTTTGAAATCCCTATACTATTTTTTACTGTATTTCTATTTGTATTACTCTGTATGATGATCAAACTGTAAGACAATTTTTATTCTTTAGTACTTAATTAGGTTGAAATTTATTCCTTTCAAATAATTAAAAAATTCATTTTATTTAAAAATTTAACATTTAGTGTTATCATAGCTGTAGGAAATGCTTTTGCTGTATTAACGGATCCTGTGAAAAGAAAAAGATATGATACATATGGACTAGAGGCAATGCAAACAACAGAAAATTATGCTCCTCAAGAAGGATTTTATTATGCTCACTCATTTGAAAGTAAATTGTTTCCATCATACTAACTTATTGGCATTAATTAACATATATCTGCTGTAATATATTTAACCTTTATTTTTTCCTGTTTAGTGGCTTCAACCTTTAAAATCTTTCATGATTAATACAGTAGTTAAAATTTGAGCGGTCTATCTTTATAATATTAATAGAATTTTATTCTTTTAAAATTTACCTTTAATTTATGTAAAATATTTTATTATATGTTGAATTTTTAAATTTTAATTTAGTTTAGATGGGAATAGTGTATCATTTCATCTTTCCCTTTCTAAATTTTCTTTTTGTGTGCAGTTTTTAAAATTTTATTTTTTATTCTTGTATCCATTTTTATACATTGATGTTTTGCAGGTGATGTGACAGCTGAAGAACTATATAATATGTTCTTTCATGGTAATCTAACTTTTATGTTAAATTTTGCTTTATAAATTTTATATAGTTTTGAACATTTTAGAACTTTAACATGGTAAATGTTATTATCAAACGTAATTATAAAATCATTTAATTGACTAAATACATTCTGAAATATTCAATTCATGAGTTGTGTATCTTATAATTCTGTTGATATTTATGATTTAATTTAATTGATATTTATGAGGATATTTGAAATATAAACTCAATAAGTGATGTCTACTTCCATCAATTGGGAAAAATCTCTTTTAATATAGATTTAATTTCATAGTTAATAACTTAAGCTGCACATTTTACATATGGATTATGTATATAAATATTTCAATTATGTGATCATTCAGATAATATGTCTAGCCTTGTTCTAGCTTATGAAATATTAAAATTCTGGTGAAACTTTGCTGCCATATCTCTATTTTTTCTTATAAATTTATAATTGTTATTTTTTTTATAATATATTTATGTATATTATAAAAAATACACACTTCTATAACTTAGTACAAGCTATTCTTATACATTATTTAAAGGAAAAATTTGATTGCAAGTAATTATTATTGAAATAATAATATTAAAGTAGTAGATTCAATCATACATTACATTTATCTATATTAAAATCTAGCTTGGAAATATTTACTTTTGTAGTAATTCAATATCTTATTAACTAATCAATTTATGTTATGATGTTTCACATGTTCCTTAAAATATTTGCATATAATGTGTAAGGATATTGTTAAAACTTTTTTTTTTTCACAAATTTAAGTGTATTATTTATGTTGAAAATTTAGGAGTAATGTTAGCTGAAATATACAGAGCTTATTTTTTCCGATTGTTTTAACAGCAAGTATTCATGTTATATTATTTTCTATTGACAAAAAATGTTTTCATTTTTTTGCATTTAATTGTTTGAAATATTTGTATAAATCTCAGTTGGCATAAATATGTATATAAATCATATCTTTCTTGATAAATTTAAATATACAATTCTATAAAAATGGCATTTTAAAATTTCTCTAGAACATATATGGATAAATTGCCAATTTATTTTTATTTTTTTATAAAAATAATTATAATGCTTAAAATCTATTAAGGCTTTTGAAAAGTCTTGCATGCATTCATTTACACACACATGTATATAATCAAAGTTGGAATTTTGAAGAAACGCTAGTTTCGAAAAATGTTAATTTAAATATTAAAATATATTATAATCATAATAATATATCAAATATATATTAATATATCATAATAAATAGTATTTGTCAAAACTTAGAAAGTTATATAGATTAAACATTGATTTTCTTCTAATTTTACAATTTAACTGTATGATAAACAAAAGTATTAAATTATTTGGAAATAACATTTATATGTAAAAAAAATATATTCTTTAATATTGATGAATTTTAATTAAGGGCAAGGATATGTTCGAACTGGTGGTCAATGGCGCCGATTTCATACCAGACAGTCTCATCAGTATCATGAGGTAGTAAAATTATTTATATTCTTTATATAAAATGAAGTAAGGTATCACATTTTTAACATAATTTAAATGAAGACATTTAATTATCATCATTTATTAAACTAACATATTTTATTTTTTTAGAATTTTCCTGTATAGTATTTTCTTATTACCCTATTTTCTTTTATATAATATGCAGCAGCACATCCACAAGACCCTTTTTTTGAAAAAAAAAAAGTGTTGCATAATCTGCAGCAATTTTTTTGCAAATTGTCTAAAGTATATGCTGATGATTATGGAACATCATATAAAATAAAAAATAAGTATGATTAAAAATATAATAAATTGTAATAAAAAACATTTACTGAGAAAAACCTCTGATGGTGTCTTATTTGTACCCACCTTATCTCTTAAAGTGCGATAAACTGAGATTAAAGCACCTGATCAATCATCAAGAACAATAATAATTCCAAGATGAGAAATTCTAGTAAAACATCACATTACATCATTTTTTTTTATTTTTTTTTTAGTTTTTAAAACGAAAATAGACATATTTTAAATACATATACGTATTTGTTTTGTTGATTAAATGAAAGAAATGTTACTTTTGAACTGCACGTGCTTTGTTTTTCATCTTACATTAACATGTTTGTTGCTATTTTTTATTTGCCTTCTCTATAACTGTCTGCTGTGTAACTTATTCACTTGCACTTCCATGTGACAAACTTGAATATTTTCAGAATTAAATATCTCTGGTCAAAACAAATTGCGAAATGTGAAAACCAATAAAAATCTTTTGACAAACCAAATTCGTTCTTGAACATAATTGGATGAAACTGATCACAACTGTGAAATAAAATACCTAACTTGTATTGTGTCATTGTTTATTTATTTTATAAAATACAAACAGCATTTATTTCAAAACTGTTGTAAGCTTTTCTGGTGAAAAATTTTCTTTTTATCAGATTATCCAAGAATTGATATGTTGAAAAATTTGACAATTAAATATTAATTCACAATTACTGAACTTATAACTGGAAAATATAAAAGCATTTTGTGAAGTAATTAAAATTTTGAGTTTTTTATTCTGAAATTGATTCATTTATTTATATTATTTTATTATATAATTTGTATTTATTAATATTAACTATGCATATAGAATTGGCATGAATTTTGAATAAAAAAAATGTTAATTATTGAAAAAGAATTATGAAAAACCTAATATTTCAATGCTATCATAATTTGCATATATTCCATACATAAATATTTTCTAAATAATAAATTTGGATTTAAATAAAGTATAATAAAGTAATTGTAGTAAATAATTTTAAATGAAAACTTATTATTAATTTTAATAATTATATTTTTTTCTATTTTTATAAAAATTATGAGATTTGCAATTTGAAATTGGTTTGATTTTGTTCTTTTTGTTGTTATAACAAAATATAAATGTCTTTATTTTACTTATAAAATGTGTTTTATTTTATTAATTTTATGTAGATAAATTAATAGAAATTATTTTTTACTATTTGACATTTTTGTTTGTAGGATAGTCAAAGCCCTCTTCGACAAATGTTACCCTTGTTGTTTGTCATAGCTGTGTCACTACTTAGTACACTATTATATACTGAACCACCTTTTAGCTTACAAAGAACTATGTAAGTTCATTTAAATTATATGCAAGTATTTGTGATTTTTAAACATTTATTCACTTTATACATTCTGTGTATATATATATAATTTTTTAAATATCAATAGGAATGTCACCTTGCTTAGCTTATAATACATAATTATAAGCTGAGCAAGGTAATCATTGATTATAAATCAAGAAAACTAATGAATTTTCTATATTTATGAAAATGCTATTTTGTTTACATACTCAATTTCAGTACATACATTGACTAATAAGTTTTTATACTTATGTAGATTTTTACAGAAGGAATCTAATGTAAAATTAAATATTTATATTTTTGTCGCAAAAATTAGTGTATTATCTCATTCTTTTACAGTTGTTCCAGTTTGCTGTATATTTCATCTAATAGATATTAAAATTTATTTTTAAAAAACATCAATATGAATTTTTAAATTAATTTGCATATTTTTATTTGGTATAGAGCATCGATAAATCTTATTTCTGAAATAAATTATTGAAAGTATATGGTGCATAAATTAAAGATGGTTTATTCAAAGATAGAACTGCTATCTTTAGTTATGTTCCTATCTCATAGTTAAAAATAAACATATCTATCTATATGTATGCTCTTTTACTGAAAACATTTTAACTAAAATACTATTTTGTATATCATCAATTTCTTCTTTAAAGGATTTGTATTGGTTATCTTTTTATGACCTTTATATTTCAGAGATTAGTAATATGTTCAAAAGATTTAACATCTTTTTAGTTAAATCTTTTGAATGTATTACTAATCTCTGTTGGTAATGCATTCAACACAGCTTATAGTGTTGCCATATGCTGTGCTGGCCACATTTATATTAAGGTTTTCTACTAGTTTCTATCAGATCATCGTTGGACATCTTTGTTTTGCATTATTTTGGAAGATGATTATTGCATTAGTGTATAGTTTATAGATTGGGGCTATAAGGTATATTGATACAGGAATAAATTACATTTGATCTTGATTGACCTATCAACAATGCTATTAAAGAAAGGCCTACACTTGTTGAATATTCTCAGATTTCTCCATTGAGGATATGTGGAGAGGAATGTGCCAACTCAAATTATGTACCTTCCTCTTGATTTTAGTTGAAAATAAAGATATTTTTGATGATGTTGATATTAAATTCATTTGAAATTCCTACCATTTTATTATTTATGGTCTGCTTCAAATGTCTTGTTTAATCCAATAATGAGAGATCAGCTTTATATTATTGATAATTATTGAGAAGTCATAAATTTATTTTTTTATCAATTTCAATGGTTTTGAGATTGGGTTTTGTTAATTTAATAAGTCTATTTTGTAAAGTAAAGTAAAATGTAAATGATATTTTGAAATATGTTTTATTGTATCATTTTGAAAGACTTCTATTTTAATTCATATTTAAATTAAATAGATTTTTTTGGGTCCAAAATTTTAAATTTGTCAGATTAAATTATTGAATATTTTACTTACATTTTTATACTAGATAAAATATGTTCATAAAATTTTTTCACTTGTATATTTTGCACTTACATTTTGTCAATATCAATATGCATTTATGAATTAATAATGTATCTTTCTAAGCTTTTTAAGTTTTATTGCAAGTAAATACAAAATATTTAAAACTTTAGAGCTCAAGTTCCTTTAAATAAGCTATTAAAGTAATATATACCTGTTATATTGCTCTTTTATATTATTGCTGGAAAAGAACATTTCATATTTTTCATTTGCAATTTGAAAAATCTAAAGACATTTATTGATGTATTTTCTTGTCTCTAATATATTTTGTTGAATATTTCATACTAAGATGTCAGCATTTATACAAATGATTTTGATTGTGATGTATATAAGTTATTATATGTCCATAAAATTCTGCAATTAATTAGTTACTTAAGATGTGGGTTTTTTGAGAGAGGATACATTATTCCTGATTTTTAACAAAAACTTAATTACCTATCAAGACTATTTCAGACTAACAGGAAAAAGAGGTATTTGTTTTATTGTCTGGAAACAATGAACAAATTATATTGAATAAATTGCATGACTTATGAGATTTGTGATACAAAAAACAGAAATTATGTAGATGAGTTCTCCATTCAGTGATTGTTCTCCTATCAAATTTATTTTTATCAAAAAGATAATTAAATCTATCTAAATGTTTGAGATATTAATTTCCATTTGCCCATCTTATAAAAACACAACTTAATAAATGGACAATAATCTTTGATTATATTATTAAATGTTTGAAGATTTGTTGCTAGATGTTCTAAAATAGAACATTAAAAGGGTTATAGAAGAGATTAGATGAGTTGATTAATTTCCCTACCTATATAACAAATAATAATTTATATAACAAATATAATTTTATTTAACAAGCTTTATATTAGGAAATTGATCAAATAAGAGATTTTGTTCAAAGCAATTTTATTGGTGTTTTTATTTATATTACATTCATTTAATCATATGAAAAAAAGTATGCTTAAAATATTTTTTTAAAATCAAATTTTAAATATTAATTCAAAATTGGTTTTGTTACTATATTTTAATCATTTACTTTGAATCTTTTATTTTAATAACTTTGTTAATTTTGCATCTTAGGAAATATTTATATGAAAGAAGAACAAGTAAACTAGACGTCCCTTTCTATGTGAGAGACAATTTTATGCAAAAATATGAGTCTGAATTGGCTCAAATAGAAAAACAAGTTGAAGATGAATATCTGATGAATCTAAGATCATCTTGTTTTAGAGAAAGAAATTATAGTAAGAGCAAAAAAATCAATCTTTTAAAATATTTTGTCTTTTTTCCTTTTTATAATAAATTAGTGACTTCTGATAATTTTTTAGGTAATAATCTTTATGATTTTATTTTGTTTACATTTACATGCAGGTTTCCTGATTTTAATATTTTTTATCTAAAAATAAGTAATTTTCATAAATTTATGATAAAGCATCATAACTATGGATTAATAAATTCTGTTGTTATTGCTTTTTCCTATTTCTATTAACAATTTAATCAATTCATAGGATTATTAATTTTTCTGGTTATTGAGAGATGTCATTAAACCTACATTTATCTGTTTATTTTACTTGTAATTTTTATATAATTAATATTGAATTTAAAAATTTTTATTCTTTGCTGTGACAAAAATTAATAAAGGGGGAATTTTGCTTATTAAAAATAAATTGATCTTTTAAAAAATTTCTGTATAGTAAAATTGTGTTTAAATAAGAATTAAAAATTAATAGGGTTAAAATATATATAGTTCTTTAACCTGTTTGTTTTCATTTGATATTTAGCCATTTAAATATTAAAAATAAAACTTGTTTTATAATAAGCATAACCATGCTTGTTGTGTAATAATCAAAACAATGGTCTTCAATTCAGAGGTTTATTTTCCATTTTCAGACATGGACTTTTGTTGTAAGTTAAAGTAATTGTTGATAACTAAAAAAATACATTAAAAATTAATAAAATCGATTATTTACAAAAAATATCTATTTTGCTTAAAAATAAATTAATCCTGATTATATATGTATATGTTACCGTGAAAGTCCGAAATCTGGAGAATGTCGACAT
>JAPDSC010143649.1:0-11341 GCA_026290005.1 Latrodectus geometricus
TTGGTACACATAAAGATATAATGAAGCACAGTACTCATATCCTTTTTCTAAACTGTGGGTAAAGTCATAGCTGCATTTTTTATTTCATAAATATGAGTCCTACATCTAGGTTATTAGGTGACAAATCATAACTTGAAGAAAAGAATATGTATTTTTTACGCACTTAGTAGAAATTTCCAAATCATTTTGTGTGCTTTTTTTTCTAGTGTGAGCCCATTGTAGACTAAAATGCACTTAAGAGAATAAATAATTATCGATAGAATGATCATCGTTATCATAAATGTATATTCAACACATAATTAAAGAATGGTAAATATATTTAAAATATGATGTTTGTGTGTTTGTCACTTACAAATATTTCATAAGATGACTTCAATGAAAGAGGGCGTTACATTGCGAAACTTAATCTATTCATTCCAAATGCAGCTTATAGGTATATATCTAAAGCAATTGAATCATATGGAGAGTGAACAATCAATATAAAACAGTATAAAAAATTACATACTAACTTTATTACATACATACAAATTACACTAAATGCAATAAAGTACAATGAGTTGTGTTGCCATGATAAAATGTTTAATTCTAAGGATCTATTCAACAATTTAATTTAACTTCATAATTGTGCTGGTAAAAGGTTGGATCATTGCTATAGGAAATGTGGCAAATAAGAAGCTTAAAGTAAAATTATAAAGCATAAACATTTAGCATAATTTTGCCATACTTTTTACATGATATATTTATCAGTTATACTTTTCTAATCTCCACATTAAAATAGCTATTGTGTTACAGGTATCATTATTACTGGTACATATTTGACTGACCAGTTTTAAAGGTTATACAGTGCTGTTTATTGATATAGAAATTGTGCTTAATGATTCGCCTAATTAAAATGTAACTAATTATGTGTAATGATTATATTCAACCGGTGCATTCATTGGTCTGCTTTATCAATTCATTAATATTTATCCCACCTATTATCTTGTTCTAATAGTTTGAATAGAATTTTGTTGAATCAAATGGTATTCATATTTGAGTCAACAATAAGTTAGATGACATAATTTGAGGGTGGCCTATATGGTTAGCCGGTTCGTTCTTGTTATCTTATGGTAATAAAAAAGTAGAGTGGATTCTTGCTGAAGATCCATTATTTCCCCGCTGAACATCCATTATTTTTACAAATGGTGAGTAGACACGTTAAATATATAGTGGTCTCAATGTCCTTCATGTGTCAAATTATACATATGGGGATGCCAGTTCATATCTGAGTGTCTTCTACTTGGTCCCTGCTTTTAAATTACGAATAACCTACTTGAGATAAATCAGTCTTCAGCCCTTATGATCCCTCGTTCAAGTTGCATATTATCCGTAGCCATGGACCACGCTCTCAAGCGACGGGATGCGGTTGGACTTTGTATAGGCTTTTCTGCACCAAGGGAATGAGTAACAATATCAAAAATTGACATGTAGATACATAATTTGCAAATAATATAGATGAATGTTGAAAAAATTGACTGATGAAAGTTCTACTTTCATTATGGATTTAATACCTAATTGCGTAATATAAAGAAGTATACTTTCATTACATGAAAAGAATCACAATTAACTTATGAATGATAATTTTTGATAATCTTTCATTTTGGATAAAAAAAAGTAAACAAACAAAGTAACAAGATTATCTAGGAGCAGTTATTAATGATTTATGATCTTGATAATTTAGAATTCAGGGGGTCTTAACTATTTCATGAAAAGTATTCCGAAGCTGCAAAATATCCGTAATGTGATGATTATTCATATATTACTGAATATGATTAAAATGTCTTTGTAACTCAAAGTGTGCAAAAGTTTTGTTCGTATTCATTTTACATAAAGAAGAATCTGAGATTTAGAAGAAATAGACATGAAATAACTTTTTATAGATACAATTTGATTTAAATATCGAATTGAACCGTTCCATTAAAATTAGACACAATGCATACCATTTACTAAATCTATCGATAACATGAGCATTCATTGTTTTTCTCGTGATGTACGTTGTATAGATTATGCAAATGAACTTTAGTTTCAGAATAAGGGAAGATATAGGAAACTTTTTAGTTACTATTCAAAATCAGTTTAGTTTCACGTAGAGCCGAGTGGATATAGTTATGCACGTCGTAAAGTTGAAATGATGCAAAAGACTAAAAACCTATGAGAACAACATTTCTTTAAAAAAATTTTAATTAAATGTTTTTAAAATAACTTAGAAAAGGAAAATGTAAGGATATTTTTGTCTCTATATTAATACCTTATTTGTATGAAAAAGAATTACTTCGATAGTATCGTATATATATTTATAATTTAAAATGTCAAATTAACATATTAAATAAATCTGGGATCGCGAGTATTTCCCAGGTGTAATTATTTTCCTACATAGCTAAATGATTTAATTATTTTTCATTTCTATTTACCTATTCATATGAAATTACATCAGTAAAACTCATTATTTATTTCTAAATTGAAGTCAGAATTATAATTTGTTATTTAAGTATTCTTTTTGCGTAAAAATTTAGATTCAAAAGTAGAAAAACCCTTTAGCAAGGAGGTACGATATGACTTTATACGAATATTTTTCAAATTCTTACCAAAAAATTTAGATACTGAATGAAAGAGATCATTTATTTGAGGAGTTAGAAAAGAACTTTAGTCATGGAGACATGGAATGAAAGTAACTTGAAAAACCTCTTAAATCTGAGAAAAACTGGTATCTTCTCTAAGTGACGATGAAATATTGGTTTAAAAGCTTTAGTAATGAAAAAGATAATAAAATCCGTCACTTTTAAAAAAACAACTAAGTTTCTCAAAAGAAATATCTTTTTGGAGATGCTTCTTGTCAGTTTTATCTCATAAAATTCCTATAAGTAAATAATAAAAAAAAAAAAAGAAGAAATGACATTTTTAAAAGTGAAAGACATTTCATCAAAATGATCGAAATACATATGCTCCGTACATTAATACTAATGCAGGTAGTAAAACGAAAGGGAAAAAAGGAATCAGGACTAATGCATTCATCATTCCAATTCTTTTCCTGTAATTTAAGGAAATGGCAGTGTAATAAGGAAATCCCCAACTTACCTTTTCCTCTCCCTCTTGCGGCATAATAACATTTGGAAAAAGATTGCCGAGTTTGGTAAAGAGAAATGAAGTATTTTGAGTGTGAAATCACTCTAAAAAATTACCAGAAATGGCTGCTTAATTCCCATTAAGAGGGTACCACACTAAACATAATTGTTTTACACGCGAATACATTTATACAGGTATATTCGTTAAAAGTACTCCTGCGAGTAAAAATAATGGGAATATAATTTCCAGTTAGAGAAATTTAAATACATTCCAGTAATATCTAAGTTTAGAGAACAACAGTCTATAACTAAATTGACATCATAAAATGTTGTGGCTTAATAGAGGCATTTGGATAAGAGCTTCAGGACAATATCATTTTTGGAAATTACAGATGTATAGCTTCCATCCAGTATCGTTAACAACTGAAGAATAAGTAAAATTCGCTCATAATGACAAATGAACTGTAAAACATATAATTAAAATTTTACATTAAAAAATTAAAAAAATGAGATTCAGATGAAATTGTGTGTGTATTAAATGAAATCCAATATATTCATTTTTCCTTCAAATTAACGTAACAAAATATTAAATATTAATAAATATTTTACAGAATGTACTAAAATACATACATTAAAAATGCTTCTCTCAATTCTACATATTATAAATTTAGATAAAATACTTATATATCATATAATAGCAAGTGAAATTAAATATGTATTATATGGGTACCATAAATTGTTTATATATTACACCTAACAAATATAGTTAGTACATATAATAGTTTTTCGAAATAAAAAGTTACATTTTAAGCTATCTGCTTCAGCTGACTCATAAGACATTCCCAATGTGATTTGAAAGAAAATATCGAACATTTGGAAATACGAGTCATATTTTCCATAAGTCTTTACCACTTACATGTTCATGTATTTATCTACAAAATACAAATTTCAAGTTCTGTCATTTTATTTGTATGCATACATTTGAACGAAATTCACTAGTTATATGCACTCGAAAAGAGCAATTTCATATAAATAGATCGAAAATCATTTATGCATACATAACTTTCTCAGTCTTCTTTTCTTTCCCTTCTTTTTCCTTCTGTCCTTTATTGCATACAGTTCTTTCATATCATCACGGCCACATATTGACACCACATTGCTACGTAGAGAGGAAAGAACGCTCACATCATCAATGACCATTATCTTCGTCGAATTATGCCGGCAGATGTTTATTTACTTTTATTTCAGTACACTTCGGTTCAAATAAATGTGTACACTCATACCCGCTCGTAGAAAAAATGCTTAACAAAAGGCATAAAAAAAAACTTTCCACTTGCGAGCAATTATCGAAAACCGATTGGAGCGTCAGATAATAATAAAAAAATGAAGCGCAGATGGTGGAAAAAGAAATAAACCAAATAAACAGAGCTAAAAGTTCAATTTATTCTCCATTTCAGAACTTTCGCCCACAGCTTATACATTCTTAGAAAAGGAGCGGGCACATATTAGGACATAAAATATAATGATCTTGATTGTTAGGGGTTGTACCGGAAATTGTGCCTTTGTTTGTCCCTCTTTTTTATTTGGTATGGCGATGTTTATTATTGGAAAAGTATGATTCATTGATTTCGTTTCCGTAGAGAGCGATCGAAGAATTTTCCTAAAGATCTGAGTGACAACTCTTCCTCGTATGTATAAATAGTATTCTTAATGGTCAATAAACAGAAGAATTTCCTTCCAATATCTTTCTGTTTCTTATCCACATTTAAATTCTGTATTTATTTTACTTTTATGTTTCCATTTTAGAAAAAATAAATAAAAAGTAATTTCGAATACTGAATTGAGCTGGCTTTTTCCAAATTGAATTATAGGGGCATTTCAGAACATTGTTACTGCCAATAAATAATTTTGTTTTAGTTTTGGCTTGCATATTTTTGTTTATTTGCATTGTTATTTTTAAAAGGGTTGAAAGTGGAAACATGCGTCAAAGTTTTCCAATCAATGAATATTTGGTTTGCATTTATATGAATATATATATGACATTTTTCTTATTCATTTATTTTTAGTAAAATGTACGAGAAAACTTAATATTCTAAATACTGATGAATGGAAAATTTTTAAACATAAAGAGGAAAACTAAGTTTTAATTTTTAAATTTAGATAAATTTATTGATGATGTATTTAAATGATGAAATCACGATTCTGTTCACGAAATTAATGACTTTTATCAATTAAAATTACTAATTTTGGTTGCTTAACTTACGATTATGTTAAAAGTATTTATAGAATTAGTGAAAGAAAATATGTAATAATTTAAAATAACTTGTAATTATTATTAAAATATAATATTTTAAAATAGATAATTATATTTAAAATAAAAATAATTTTGAACTATTATTTAAAATTACATATTATCCCCTAATTAATGATTGAATTACAATTTTGTAATTTAAATTCTATTTTGAATTGTTTTTAAATAAAATATATTTTATATTTCAACAGAAATGAATGAGAAAGGTTTATTTTTTATTCTCTATCCAAAAAGTTAATTGCTTCTGCATCTAGATGAAGCACCTGTGCATCAAAACAGTAAATTGTGCTCAAGTAAACGCGGTGTTAAGCTAAAAGATGTGAAATTTTTAAGCATTGATAATACATTTTTTTCTTTATTTTCCCTGCAATATGTTGTAATTAATATAAAATTAATAATATGATAGTTTTATAAAGAAAGAGCTATGCATCACCATTGTTAGTAATTTTAGATTACCATTTTCTCTTTTATTAGTACAATTGTAACTAAGCAAACTGATTAGGATTTAGCTGATTTGGATTTGAAAAAATATGTAATAAGTTGTATAACATTATTATTTTGTTAATTTATATTATTATTTGTTAATAAAATGTCTCTTAGTGTTATAGATATTATCATTTACGCATACAGCTTATTTTGTGTGAATTTCTTAATATCATTTTGATATAATAAAAAAATTAATTACAACTAATCTAGAAAATAATGATGAACTTTAAGCAAAGATAAAAATGAGAATAACTGAAACTAACAGTTATCAGAAAACATGAAATTCTAAATTTTGACACCTTTGTGAAACTTGTTATTACAGTTGCTTTATATAACATTTGTTAATTATTTAATACGCCTTATTTACAATGCAAGTTTTTTAAGCACAATAAATTAACTGAATAAACGCACATTTTTTAAGTATGGAATTTTTTAGAGCTATATGAATTTATGTGATGTATTACCCACACACAGTTCAAGCAATTTTCATTCGCATAAAGCAGATTCAAGTGGAACAGAAGCCTCAAGAAAACCTAAGTATTATGGAGTATATGAAATAAGGAAAATCTCAACATGCTATAATAAATTAAAAATTAATAATGCATATTGGAATTTAATTAATTTTTCAAATTAAAAATACTTTCTAGTGTAAATTCTATAATAATTGTGACAATATTATTAAAAGATTTTCTAATAAAAATATTTCAATTTAAATTTTTGAGTGATTAAATTAACACTTTATTCCATTTACATTAAATTTAAAACACATTCTGAAACTAGCTTAAATCATCAGTCACATTCATATATTGAACATAATAATTTATTTATGAAAAATAATTATAAAAACTTGACAAACATTTTTAAGATTTCAATTATAATTCTCAGATTTTAAAATGAAAACAAATGAAAAAAATATAACTCAATAAAATTCATTCATTTGTTAAAATCATGCTTGCTACAAATAATTATGCTTTGAAAAACAATTAAAACTATAATTTGAGATGTTCCATTTACTAATCATATCCAAAATTTCAAGAATATTTCCAGAATATTAGATTGAGATTAGAATAGAGGTTGAATTTAAATAATAACACAGTTAATGAGAAATCAGATATTAAGAGTTGTTTTAACCTCCGCTCATGGAACATAAATTCCACTCAAAAAATGGAACAACAATTTTTGCAATTCTGGCTCATAATGAATCTTTTTTTTTCCTCCCCAAGCTGTATCTTACTTTTTAGAAGGTTTAATTGGAAAAATTCTTGGTGCTTCACCCAAGACAGAAAGCAATTTTTTCCTTCTTTTTGAAGGTCTAATTTTTTTTTGTGTTCATAAATGTTACGACAGATAGTTTTTATACAGCTTTATTAATTAAAATCACATTTAGTGTTTTGCATTTTATAACTAAGTTAGCTTAACTGAATTCTTAGGGAGGTTACAATTACAAAATTTGGGAAGCTTTTTCTTACATTCAGTTTTTCAAATGGCAGTTTACTTAAGTAAATATTTTTGTTATTAAATTTTTGCAAATCTTGTATGCAGTTTAAATAAATAAATGTTTTGCTTTAAAATTTTTAATTATGTGCTAGTGTTTCTATCCCTGCGAAATCATGAGTAAACTTGCTTTTGTAGAGAGTCAAAGTGTCTACATATGGGAATATTGACATATTTTTTTGTAATAACTCAGGTTCATATTAATCCTTCGCACTTCTGTGAGACTAGCAATAAAAGGCATCAAAATCTTGATGGACTGCTTGTCACTCAAGATTTCAAATTTTTTCATTTAAAATCTTTTAGACTTGTGGTGTCGATTGAAACAAAAATGAATGCCTTTCAAAATTCAAATTTCTAAGGAAGCAATATGTATTTTCCATCTACTTGAAAGAAATGAGATTATGCCATAAAGAGAGAAGCTGCTTGCCGTTGCAGAAAAGTGCATATACGTTTTGTATGTTTATATAAGTCCTCATTTAAATCTTGGTATTAACTGTCATGTATTTTTAGATATATCAGTAGCACAAAGAATACCTAAAATAACGTTCGTGTTTCTTAGGCCCTACTTTAAATCTTTTTAATAATTGTATGCATTGATGGAGAACCAAATCTATCAACGAATGGATAAAAAAGTGTGTTTCTCAGGCCCTTTAAATCTTGTTATTATTACTAAACATATATATTGTTGGAGAAGCCACTCTGTAAATGAATAAATGAAACAATGTTTGTAATTCTTAATTGAGGCATTGCGTGTTTTTAATGCTTTAGAATTAAATTAAGATTAACATGCAACGAAACGTCTTTTAAATTTTATGCAATAATGTTTTCTATCGAAAACCTATAAAAAACGAGATTCTAAATTCCAAAAGGATATGCCTAAATTCCAAAAGGAATTTTATTCTTACCGTATGTTTGTACATTTCATTTCTAGCTCATATTTCATAAAAAAGATCTTTGATTCTTAAGAACTGAACTAAGTTTTGTTTCTTCTTAAGAAGATCCTTGTTTAATTTTAAAATCTGTCAAAAGTATAATCAATCCGGTGTTGCTTAAATCATGGAATGCAGTAGACTACGATGTCTCGGTCATTTGTTCCGATTGGACAGTGAAAACCTGCAAAAATATTCACATTTATTAATTCCATTTGAAACATAAGATGACGAAGGACATGATGAAAATGGATTTTAGTTTGATAAATAGAGGTGCGATGGATAGAGCAGATAGCAATGATCATTAGAGACTTGGATTGGTTGTAGCACCCTTAGAAGAAAAAGTATATTAGTTTCTTTATATCGCACTAGAACTTCATAATAGGCTTATGCTGCTGTCAAGCAATATATATTAATAAATGATTAAACTATGCTTCATAATTTTAAAACAAGAATAAATCATGAAATCAAAGCTTCTGGTTACATTTCTTTCTTAGAATTAATGTGGAAAACGTGCATAGATTACTTAATAAGCATTTATTACATAACGATGTTCAGAGTGTTCCAATATGATCCATTAACTTTTGATATGATATAATCATCATTCTGTATTTTTAAATATGAATAATAAAATAAAATATATATAATGAGATAGAAAAATAATTCTGACGTTGAATGTAATTATTGCTCAATAATGCTGTCAAGTAATTATGTCAAGATTAGCACCATGTTCTTACCAGAACTGTTAATTACAGCAAACTATGTTGTAGTTTTGAGTCGTGGCAAATAAAGAGATCGATATTTGAGAAGATACATTTTCATTTTCCTGCTAATCGCACCATACTAAGAGAATTAATGTACGGCTCACAGCTGCCGTATAATCCGTCATGCCAACTTACTTGGTGTTTTTTGGTGGATTTCTTTGTTTACCTAACAACTTGATTCTTACTACGTCAAAGAGTATAGGGAATAATAAGAATAATTAAAAAAATCCTTTTTTATCAACTTTATTATTTACGTCTCATTGCGAAACAATATAACACTTTGTTTCATTTTTGTATTTTAATTAATATTCTAAGATTTTTCTTTTTTTAAAAATTTTAATATTTTAAAAAAATATGTAGACACATTCTATCTATCAGATTTAAATTTATTATTTAGATGCATAAGCGGTTTTTTAAGAATTAATTATGTCATAATTACGACAATTTCGGGGCTTTACATCAGAATTATTTCATCATAGCAACATTTCTTTATTGGTCAAAATGAATCAAAAATCGACATGATGAATTATGCGGCAGCTGATCCGAATCTACGAAACATTTTATGTGCATATGTTCGATTAGATTGAATGTCTTCGACTGTGTTAGGTATTGAATTTACTACTATTTAGATTGAAAGTGACACTTTTCCACACCATGCTATTGCAGTCCCTGAGTATTAAGTCAACTGGGTTGTAATTGATTAAAAATTCCTTGAATAAAATTCCACAAAATTAAATAGAAGTCTTACACATTCATTAAGAATAAACATTGTGTATGAAATGAAGAGATCCACTTTAAATAAAGGTTTTTTGTTAACTTGTTGGAGTTTTATTATAATTCCATTTAGAAAATAGAGGTTCTAGTTTGTTATTTAGTCATAAGTTAAATTCGAATGATTATTTTTTCATTAAACAGATATAAATTTAGGAATACTACTTTTTTAACCGAAATTGTAATATAAAAAAATTTTCAACCAAATATAACTAACCACTCTTATCTTATTATAATTTGTAATTAAAGTCATAATGGGAAGTTATTTAATTATTTAGTCATTGAGAAATTGTGGGAGATATAATTTGATTACGAAAACTGTTTTTATTTAGTTTATTTCAGAAAAGAGTAAAAATAAAAAACAGAAATGAGTATTATAAGAAAATAGTAACTATAATAAAAATTGATGTTTTTATTTAATGATACTCTTTTCTGATTACTCCCATATCTATTTCATATATATGTTTACTGAGTAATATATGTCATAATATTAACTTTTTCATGTGAATAATTTATAAATAGAAGACTTTGAATTCTGATAAAGTTAATGTTAAAATTAAAAACAAAACTAAAATTTAATAAAAATTTAAATTTGGAAGAGCAATTAGTGTATGAAATGAATAATTGCATATGCAAAGATAAAAAAGTAATAATAATTATCATACACATAAATGAGGATACAGCTTTAAGTAAGTATAATTAAGTAGTATTTCTGAAAAAGTAACAAGCTAATTAATATACTTTATGAATTACAAACATTTATTAAATTACCAATGTGGTGAACTATATGAATGCAATTTTTCTTTTGCTTCGAAATAAATTTTATGAAAACATTTCTTAAAACGAAAAAAAAAAAAGTAATTACTTTCAGTTTCAAAAAAAAATGTAGACACTATCTTTCACGTTCATGAGAAATATCGGTTAATTTTATTTATAGATTTATTCCATTCATTTTTATAAAAAGCTCAACTAAAAATGGCATTTTGGAACACAGAGTTAAAAAATGCCTACCACGTTCGAAGAATAGCAGAATAGATAAATCTATTTTTTTTCTTTTGACTATATCTCTACAAATTAAATTCAAAATATAAGTTTTCAGCAGGTGGCAATAACTTAGTCATCTGAAGATAGATCACCTTATACGTAAGAGCCGAAAACCAACATAGACGATTTATGACACGTTCTCAGAATATATTTTCCCGCAACCGTGGGAGAGAATGTTGCACATTATCTTAAAAAATTTAAAAGGACTTGTTGTAGCTTTCATGTTATTTTTCGACTTTTCATGTCTTAAATAATTTATTAATCGATTATTAGTTTTTATGTGCCAAAGGGTCTCCTTTCACCACTATGTAATTTAGCAGGATTTGAAAGAAAAATTTTGTTCTTTTCCAAATTACTTCGAATAATTGTAGTTTTCTGTTTCGGTTATAAATTATATTTTCAGATTGATAGATTGATTCATTATCGGAATTTATTTTCAAA
>JAPDSC010143649.1:11741-25251 GCA_026290005.1 Latrodectus geometricus
ATATATATATACTTTTTTATAAATAATTTAATATTCTGAATCCAAGAATAAAGAAGTTAATTTTACAGAAACTTGTCTAACTGAAAAATATGTGGTTTTTCTCTGATATTTATTAAAATATTATTATAAATTATGTTTTTCCATGTCACGAAATTTAAAAGAATATATATGTATCAAATTTAAATAATTCTTCTCTTACTTGCACAAGATTATTTTTTAAAATGTATTTATGCATAAGAAAAAACATAACTGTTAAAAGATGATAAAACATGAAATTTTTTTGACAAAACTATTAAAAGATGCGCGTGGAAAATATTAAATATGTAATTTTCATAATTTTTTATTTTGGAAAGAAACTCCTTTTAGCTATATCCTTTCGAATTTAGTATCCTTCTACAAAACAGATTATTTGATGTTTTAAATCAAGCACTTAGGAAAAAATATTGGTGAAATTTGATTTAAAAATAGCATTTTGAAAAATAATTTGATTGTTTTTACAAAATGTAAAAACTAAATAAATTATGAATAAATTATACAAATGAAAATAAAGTCGTGTTCACATTATTAGACTCAAACACAATTTTTTAAAATTCCTCATAGGCTATTTAATGAAAAATTTTTAATTAATCCCAACAATAAAAATTTTATCTTTATGCCAGTTGAATCTACTTATATTTATGGAACATTCTTTATTTATCATATTTTATTTAAAAAAGTTGACAACACTATATCTCCAAACAACCAGCAAAAAACATTTGTAAATTTTTTATTCTTTATGCAATTCACTATTCTTTATTTTATATTGTATTTTATTCTAAACTACCTGGTAGATCGATTTCAAAAATCAATAAATAGGATTAAAATTTATTTTAAAGATAAAAGCGTTTATTCTGAAAATAGAGTTGGAAAATGTGGTATAAAACCAATTTTAACATAAAAAAATAAGCAAAGATTGACGGACTTGTCTCTCCAAACTTTGTTTAGTGTTCGGTTGTCAATTCTAACACTACACAAAGTTTGGACAACCCAACACCACACAAATAAATTATAAATTAACGAATTATATGATAATAAACGGAAATATTATCAAATATAAGCATATATAAAATTGAGATTGCAGAAGATACATTGAAAATAAATATTATTGTTGGCACACATAAAAGTGAAATTTAAATAATATTTTACTGAATTTTTATATCATAATTGCTGAATTTAAATAATAAACTATTGAATTAACAACAAGTATACAAAACATAATTAATTATGCTTTGTACAAATATAAAATAAATTGTAATACAAAAATAAAATACAAAATAAATTAAACAATAAAGAAATTAATAATAAATTTGTAGTTAAATATAAATGATGTAGTTTGTGGATGAGATTATAATCTCAAAATAAAGATATAATTGAAGTGTTTACGCTCACTCAATAAGTAACATTTCTAAGCTTCTTAAAACCTGTTAAATATTCGATAGCCTTTTGCAATTTGATAACCAATTATTTAGTATTTATATGAAAATAATGATGAAATTCCCTGGCTTCATGAAATTTTTTGGGATAGTATCATTCATGTAAGTGATATAGGTATATAATATATATTTATATATACATGGTGCTTACGTATGATGTATGTAAATAACGCTGAAATTAATTCAATTAAATTCTCTATTGTTTCCAAAGTTGTTTTAAAAATATGCACTTTTAACACAGATAAAATTATATATAAATTGTATTCTGTGAATTTAGGCTATTTGTATTTTAAAGCAAGTTTTTAAAACATGAGAACGATTTCAACCTAGACCTGGGTTTTAAATGGATCTAGAGCAACTGCAAACGGTTACCCATAATGTGGGGATCGTACATACCAATTGCTGAATGGTGGGTTAGAGCACTCATCATTCAACTTAATCTAAAACGTAGATACTAAATTTTAAGGATTATTAAATTTTCATCACATTAATTTTGTTTTAAACTTTTTTAACAAGATTCCATCATTTTATGATGATGATTTTCTTGAACAGTTGTATAGACACAAATATATCTAAAAATCTTGACAACTGCTTGGTTATAAGAAAAGAAATATTTTAATTTTTATTTTACTGTGAACTCTTAAAATCAGTAGAGTAGCAAAAAGAGTTAGAAAAATTATTTATAGATACTGATGGTTTCCTATTCAGTTTAGTAAAAATTTTTCATAATGTTAAAAGAATTCATACGTATGCAAGGTGATATGAATCTGCAAATATCAAAAATATGTTTTAAAATCTTAATTTAAAACATATTTTTGATATTGTTGTAATTGTAATTTTTCCTTGATTAAAACTCACTGAAACATACAAATAACTAGAAAATAAAGAACAAGAAGAATCTCTTATTTAAATTCATTTTTACCTCATTAACTTTTTTAACGACAACTAATTTTTTTTTTGTAAAATTTATACAGAAATATTTTGGGAGATTTAAAACCGTAATTCAAACGTCTGGTAAGTACATACCTGATTGTGAGTCATCGAATAGCATGCGATTTTATTTTATTGTTTTCGTTCTAATATTCATATTTTTATAATCTATCATATCTTGACTCGTACACTTATATTGAATTAAACATTTAAAATAAATTCAGGTGTTAGATTTTCGATGTTAAAACACTTTTCTGTGTATTAAATATAAAAATTCTAGACTGGAATGCAAACATATTAGAAAATAACTACTGTGTTTATTATCAATTTTATTTATCTAAGAATATTTAATCTTTTTTTACTATGTAAAATTAATTTATTATTGTGGATATAATAAACTTGCAATATCGTTCTGCACTTATTATAAAATAACCAAAACAACTCGTTTAGCACTAAAAAAAATCTAAGAGTTTCCTTTTGTATTATATAGTTCTAGCTATATCAAATTAAATACGAAATTAATTAGAGGAGAATGTGACATAATTAACTTAGTTATACATAATTTATATTTCTAGCAACTCCCAACTGCTAAACTTAACAGCTTAAAAAGTTATATTTATGTCTAACATTATACACGCGAAAGATAAATATACTTATCTCAAAAGATGAAATGTAACTTAAATCGGGTCGTTAGCACCAAACATTTCTAAAATATTTAGCTTTCATTGCCCCAAATATTACCATTGTATAACATATTGTAATAAATTAGTTGAAATATTTTAATTTTTTCTGGCCATGTATGAATGTAATGTATTTATGAATGGAATGTATTTATTTATTAAATATTTAATTAAATAATCACAAAATATTTTCAAGAATTAATGAGGAAGTCAATATTAATATCACACAAAAAAGTTACACGTTTGAGTAAAATATCAATAAATTGAATCATTAATTATAACTAGAAATTAAATTTTATTTTAACAATGGATTTTTACTTTATCAATTGATTTTTAACCACAATGTAATTACAAAATTTCTGTTTTATTAATGTTTACATTAAATAGTGCTATTTAGATAAAAACAATCTAACTCAAGTTTCTTTTTTATTGAAAATAATTCCAAATGCTATAAAATGTCCTTTTAACATTTTTTAAATAATCGTTTTGTGATAATCTTTTTATTTAACTGAGGTATATATTAGTTTGAGGAAAAAGAAATCCATTATTTTTGCTTGAACTTCACGACTTTCTTTAAAATGTTTCACATTTCCTTTGTACAAATCACTTAAAACTGTTTTTGGACCAATTTTTAATTACTGGTGATGCTACGACTGATAACATGCCGGACAACTTTGATCTGTCATTTTTATCGGCAATTTTGACAACGGGGCTTCTTGTATGAGGTCCATCATTAATATCAAAAATACCTGAATGGAATCCATGAAATCAAAATAATATGAAATTGACTGTTACAGTATCGGTTCGATAAATACCATACACAATTATTGTTTTCTATTAAAGAAAAACTGCATAATGTACAGAATTTTCTCTTAATTTTTTATGAGATATTAATTGATATAGCCATCTACCGAAAGAATAATGAACTTTTTCCCCAAACTAACATTTAGTATAGTACATAAATTATAAGAAACACTTTCTTAAATATTTAGTATTTTATAAGTTGCACTTGTAAAATGTAAAAAGAAAGACTATTTTAAAATGATAGGATTCAAAATGTACGATCCTAATGATCTTAAAAAAATTACATAAAATTAAAGATATTATTAATTATTTCCTTATATTATTTATTTATATACTTTGTTTATAATATGTATGGTTAATAAATGCATAAACACAAATCTATAAACAATAATCAGAATATTTCACAGATATGAATTATCTATTTTCTTGATGTTGATTCTTAAAATATTCCTTTTGTATTAAGACTGTTTTGAACTACATTGTAAATCCTTATTAATCTTGCATTCAAATATTCCCAAAAGATTTTATTCCATATACACTGAAAAATTTAGATATTCTATTTTAGATAATATTTTAACACTAAGTTAAAATACAATAAATACATTTAATAAGATATACAATTTTTTAAAAGGATGTTCTTCAAATATCAAAAAAGAAGTATTCGAAAGTTAAAGATATTCCTGAAACGATACATAAAAATTATTGATGTTGAAACATCTCAAAAAACATCTAAAATTGAATTACACCCAGATAATATCAGAAAAAAGAAATGTGTACCTTAGCTCATATAGAATCATTTTATTTTCATAAAAAATGATGATATCCTTTAACCACAACTGTGACTGTAGTTGGCAGACAATATTTTATTTACTTTTGTGCAGCTGTTATTTTTTTCCCCGATCATAAACAGTTGAAAATAAGCGAGTTGAGGAGCATAAGTGTGTGTGATCATCCGTAAAAAACTGTGTTTCACTGTAAGAAATCTTAGCCAAAAGTTGGAATATCCCGGTGTAAAAGAGACAGGTGCTTTAAAGCCTCACACTGTTTAATGGTCTTTTTTATGACAAGTTAAAATGTTACATCTTTTTTCCCCTTAAGATTATATTGCCACTTTTTTTAATCTTTGTTTTCCTAATTTGTAGACTTCATACATCATTGATACAGCGAGCTTATTTCTTTCGTTTTTCACCAATGCTTAAATTACCCTTCTGCAAGTAAATTTTTTCGTTGTAATTTAAAGTTATTTGGCTGCGTTAAGGCAATTGAAAAACTAAAAAAATTAATTTCCCGCGATGCCAGTAAAAACAAAACTTAATGTGTTACCCATTTCTCATTAATTTTTCGACTTAATTAATTTTCTGACATTTTCAGACGATGTTTTATATTTATTATTGATTTGTTTATCCATGCTTGCTTCTTGTTCCCCTATGAATAACGCAGTTAATGTTATGAATGAAGCAATATGAAAAACATGTCATTTTTACTGTCATATTCAACCGAGTTTTGAACTAAATTCATTAAGGACTGTCTTTTATTTTGAGAACTAAAACAAATGTATAATGATATCTTCGTTATTAATTTAGTTGCTAATGGTGAAATGTGAATGTAATTTAAAAATTTTTATAAAAATAGAGACGTCAGTTTCCTTATATCCTTGATAATTTATAAAAGAGTAGTAGGTTTCATAAATTTACTCACACAAATTGTTATTTAAAAATTTAATTAATGTATGCAAAAGTTCTTAATTAATGCATCTTTTAAATAATTTTTCATCAATTAAAATCGAGTAATTTTTTAATATTTAGCTGTATTTTACAATCAAATTATTATACTGATATTAGTTAAATGACCTTGTCAAATAGTAGCGTTTTGTTAAATTTTATCTTTTTAATAAGAAGCTTATTATTAATTTAATTTGAGCAAAATTACTTGATATTATAAAAAGTAATTAAATTAATATAATATATTATATAATGTAAGGAAAAGAATATTATGTATGTATATATATATAGCATGATTGTAATTAAACTTTCAGTTTCGAAACGCCATACAAAATAACGAGTTATCAGAATAAGTCAAACTTGAGTAGAATATTTTTGAAGATTAAGAAAACATGACTTTTTTGAAGCAAAATAAACAAAATTTGAAACCATTTCATTGGTTTCAATTTTAAACATAGATAATAAAATTTAAAAATACAATAGAATATAAGCTCAAAATAAATAAATTAAAATACCTATTATGAGCGCGACTCATTTGAGATAACCGAATTACAGAACACCGGGTACATTTCTTTTCCTTATATCATACTAGAAAAGTTCTCAATGAAGGCTCGCTCTTTTCATGTAAAGTTTTTTTTTGTTCTTCTTCTTCTTATTATTATTTTTACATAAATGATGAATGTACAAAATTATCACTACAGAAGTTTCAAATACCTAAGGATTTCAAATACTTAAGAAAGCATCAGTCTGATTAATAAAATGAAATTGGAAAAGTAATTTAGAAATTAAAAAAGAAGCACTAAATCGGAGAAAAACACTGCAGATATAATCTGGTTAAATGAATAAAGTATTTGATTCGACATCAGCCGTAGAAGTGCCCACATTAGTACAAGAAGAATGTAAACGTGCGCTGCACCCAAATTATCTAAATATTGAATTTAACTACACTGCTGACCACCGTAAATGGAACACCCTGAAGGAAGTATGCAAATAACATGAAATTTACAAGAATAAGTGGAGGGGAAATATGCAAACGATTAGAATTTCAGCGTAGACGCACATCAAGCGTGTCTGTCACGCCAGATCAAAGCGTAATTAAAGCTTGGAGATTTTGATGATTTCAAGTTCGGCAATTTTGTTTTTCTTCAGATTTTTTTTAAAAATGATCAATTATGCCTCGTAAAAACAGCAATCATTTTTTGATCAAGTATCTGAGTTCAACAAAGGAAGGATTGTGACCTACCAAAATTGTGGATTACCTTTCAGGGAAATCAGTAGTCGTTTGGGATGAATTTAAACAAATGTAATGTGAATATGTGATCGTTGGATGCAGGACGCTACGCCGGATCGACAAGTTCGATTGTATCCACTTCAGTCCACCCCTTCACGTGATGACAAGCAAACTGTACGCATGGCAATGACGGATCTCTCAACCACATTACGAACCATAGAACACCATATTCAGTCTGTAACGCATCATCCAGTGTTTGCACGTTCCATTCAACGCCATTTACAGAAGAGTGTTCTGTCCGCAAGTCATCTATTGCTTCATCTACACGCGACACTTAACCACAGATGTCTTCTTCCCCAATGGTTTGATGAAAGATGAATGTGAACAGCAGAATGGAATAAAATTGTCTTTACTGGTGAGTCACGCTTCTGTCTGCAAGACCATGATGGTCGCATTCGAGTCTGGAGACACTGTGAAGAGAGGATGCTGAATAGCTATGCTCCGACACTCTGGTTCTGCACCAAGTATTATAGTATGGGATGGTATTGGATATCACTCTTGGACTTCATTAGTATGCATTGCCGGTACTTTAAACAGCCAGGTCTACATCTCCTAGATGTTGGAGCCAGTTGTCCTTCTTTACTTTCAGGGATTATCCACAACCATATTTCAACAGGATAATGCGTGACCTGACATCGCACGCATTTTCTAAGAGTTCTTCATCAATCACCCGATTAAACTGTTTACTTGACCGGCTCACTCTCCGGATCTTTTTTCCCGACAGAAAACATTCGGTCAGCAGTTGCTCAACGATGGACTCAAATTATATCCCCAGCTGCCACACCGGATCAACTTTGGTAACGTGTGGAAGCTTCTTAGTCTGCCTTAATCCATGAATACATCTAAAATCTCTTTTAATTAATGACAAGGGGTATATCAGTGTTGATTTTCAGCAATGGCGACTACTTACTGATTTTGGCAGGAACCATACCTCACAGAAATCTACAAATTAAATCATTTGATACTTGGTCAACACGCTATCTACAAAATAAATTTTGTTGTGATATCTATCTTTTTTGGTGCTGCAACTTGGGTGGCCAGCTGAGTTTAAGTACAGTGGATAAAATTCAACGAAGCATCCCATATTGTAGTCTATAGAAACTTACCTGTGTGCAGTAATTGCTTTCTACTGACAATCTAGCAAGAGAGATGTTTGATTTAGGATTTCTCGCTTGCATGAAAATTAGCTACGAATGGTCGTTTAACACTTCATGAACAAACAAAACCTTCTTCAATTTGATAGGATGTATCCATACATAAAATATGCCGAAAATGAGTAACAGAGTATCCAAATGTAAATTAATCAGTGCTACTTTCTGCAAAGGTCACTATATAGTGCGAGTTTAATAAACTCTTTATCATAGAGCTATATTTTTTCGAGGAGGCTTTTTGCTTTCGTCCCTGTTTCTTCTATCATCACTGGAAGATTGTTTTAAGAATCTTTTGCGCATCCCGTTATTCCATCTCTTCAACAGCGGGGATCCATGAATGGGATAATTTTTACGCAAAATGACGCTTCTCTGCACATTTTAAACCAAATAAAGCAGCTGCTGATGCAGCATTTCAGAAATGCTTGAATTATTAGACATCAATTCCCTACGGGGTGACCATTCCGATCACCTGATCTTAATTCTTGTGACTCCGGTGTGGATTTTAAAGATGTTGTGTTCAGTGCTTTCAGAGTAAACTTGACACTTTGAGTTGCATATTATGAATGTGACCTTGGAGACACTTCAATCAGTTGTAAAACATATTGTTTCGCGATTTTATCTTACTGTATCAAGCGGCTGACACATTTCTAAACATGCTTTTTATTTGTCAATCACAAGCAACTTAAAACCTATTTGATTAATGCTTTTATGAGACTTATGGAAGTAGGGAAGTTAAAAACTGATTTTTATATCTCATATGATGAATGAACTTTAATTTTTACCTGAAGATCATGATAAGGACAAATATTATCTTCCTTTAAGCATTTCGAGCTTTTCATGCTATCTTTATTAGCAGATTCAAAATATGAAACGCATACCATTGCAAAATGAGGGCATTTATTTTGTAGAAAAACATAATTTTGTGTTACTAGAGTAGTAGCAAAATTAAATTAAAACACATCTCCCTGTTCAAGTCTTGAAACTAGAGTTTAATGAAGACATCCTTCAAAACATTATTTATTCTTTTTTAGGATTTCTAATATTTCATGATTAGGATTAAATTTTAATGAATCTAATCCTAGAATATATTAAATGGTGTTAAAATTCTTACTTAATAATTTTTATTCAAATTACTGATCTATAGTATTGAAGACTTCAACTTTTCTCAATATTTCTTCAACATGTTTGACTTTTTACTTTATTCTGTAACATACATTTAGTATTAAATTTCTGAGGTTTACATGTATAAAAATTAACTATGTAAAATAAAAATAATGCAACTTAATATTCAATCCTTTTATTATAGACTAGTATCAACAGCCTTCTGGAGATAATCTGAGATCTTTCCAAAATACAACAGCAACAAAAATTAATTAAATTTTTTTTGGAATTCCCAATTATGTTGTATTTTTCATTTCTGCGTTTTATATATGTAGGTGAGCATATATTTGTAGTATCAGCAACATTCATTTTGAATGTTGTTGCCATACTTTAAGGAAGTTAATAACCAGATGTATTTGAAGAAATTTTCCAAGAATTTGCTAAAACATATCTGCTTAGTTTTTGTAAAATATTAAAATGTAAAATATTATCAGTTTACAGTTTTTAACGATACAAAAATTCACATAAGCTCAAATATTGCAAGTACATTTTTTCAATTCTAAAGCTTTGTTATATTTTTAAAAATATTAATCAAAATATCTTTCGAAAGCTATTACAAAATTTTTATAATAATTTATAAATGCAAATATTTTATATTTACATTTAAAGCATTACTGATTACCCTGTACTTGCAAATATAAGTTTTAGTTTAGTGAATATTAACATTTTCTTAATTATAATTGCTAATCTATGACATGTATGATTTTTATTTTTTTAATTTTAATTATTGAAATAAATTTACTATTGCCTGTGTACAACTTTCATATATAGAAGTTAATCATATACAATAAAAGAAGAAAATTAAATGATTGTCTTTTATGTGATTTATGTGAGGTATGACAGCATTGTATAATCAGCATTGTTTCATATTGTCATAATTTTTAAAGAGTTCTAATGGATACTCATAGCTTTCTTTGAGCATGAAGATCTAAAGTACTATCTTGTTAATGTGGCCCAAAATATAATGGACTCAATTTTGAATCTCTTTCCATGCAATATCATTTATTTCACCTTTTTGATTAAAGGGGGAAAATAAAAAATTCACTGCAACATCATAAAACATAAACTGCTACAGCACAAAATCATTAGCTCACCATTCAGACCACATCATTTTGGGAAATATTATATGAGGCTAAAATGACAGCCACCAATTTAAGCCAAATGTAGCTATTTATCTATAAAATTCCAACCATTTAGCAGAATTTAGGTGTCCTAAGGTGAGTATACTCGTTTAATTCTCCCACTAGAAGGAAACGACACATCAAGGTAAGCGATTGTGTCATTTCATCGCTTAAATATCGATATTAATTGTGGAAAAGGTAACGTCGAGTAATCGATTTTACTATGAATCTATCAAGAAGACAAAAAAAAATTTCGTCTTTCATTGAAACAATGATATCGCAATCACAAAATGTATCCTCATCGACTTGTTTCTCTTTTAATCTTTTTGTTCACGCTTGCTTTCTGCCACATTCGTGAGGTGAATATTTTGTTAATATAAGTAAGCCATAATATTCTCAAAAATTTGCAATTGAGAGGTGCTGGTTTCCTTTTTTACAAATATTTTTATCAAAGATAATTTTTATAAAAATCATTACCAAAGTAAATGCTACTTAATTAATTCTTGATTTGAACAAAATAACTTTTAGTCACATATATTAGAACCACACTTAGTGATTGAGCAACTTAACATTTTCTTTATAAGCTAAAATATTTGCTATATTCTATTGTCATATTATTCTGACTCAGCATTTAAGAAGGAAATTTTTTCATTTTAATAAAAACCATACCTTTTACAATCCTTTAATAAATTTACTAATTAATAAAATATATTTTTAATCTTGGACCTTATTTATGTGAAATAAGATTTAGGAGATCTAAAATATAAGCTAGGCAAATCTAGCTGTGTATTCACACAACTAGATTTTTATTACACACCTTTAATTAGACACAGATTATAAATTTTATTTTTCACTTTTTCACAAGTTTTTTATTGTTTCAAAAAATAAATGAATAAAACACATTTGCTTAACACTTTAAAATTCTGCATATATTTTTAAACTAGTATTTTAATAACACTATAGATAAAATATATATAAAACTTCAGCCTTTCATTCCTTCAGTTAGTTGATAAAACAGAAACAACTAAGCATGCTTGGTAACTAAACATTGGAAGTTTGGTGTTAGTCTGATCACAGAGACATTTGCTAGACTAATAGAGACATTTGCTTTGCACCCCTGGGTCACGAAAACGGATATGTTCACTGTAGGCTTTGGCCACAAGTGGCTGTCTTATCACTGAGCTTAGTTTTAGTGAAACTTATATAGTATATATAAACCTTAAACTCTAGTGTTAGATGGTTTTGTATAAATAAGATTATTTATGTAAAGACTTTTTATTTATATGAGTCACATTCAAATATAGCAAAGAAAATTTCTTTACACTTAACATCCAAGTGAATTGATAAGTATTCTGAAATAAATAAAAAAAAAATCTTATGTTATTTGGCAATGAATATACTCGAACTTGAGATCGTCACTCTGGAAATTCGGCTACATCTTTTGAGCTTGAATGCTTAAAAAAACCACCTGTTATATAAAAAAAAAGAATCCCAGGACTGCGATTCAAGCAAATGCTCTTTCATCTCTCCTAAATTGCCAGTTTCGTTTCTAATACTCTTCTGGCTCGACAATAAAGAGTTTTTATTCTATTTATATATATAATGTGAACAAGCTTTTTTAGCATGTCTTATAAGACATGCTCTTTTATTCTGATTTACAATGTTGTCACATCCATATTTTCCGGATACGACAATAAAGTGTTTCTCTGTAGAAACTGAAGATCTTATAATGAGAAAAATGTTTCACTTTTTATGCAACTTTCACACAGCTCAGGAAAGCCTTATAAAAATTTACGTTTTATAATTTTAACAGGAAAAAATTTATTAGCTTCAATATTTTTTTGTAATGTTTTACTCAAATTAAGATATTTTTAAATTAGAAAAATGTATATTATTAAGAAGATGTCAATTATTATTTTTTAATAATTAATTATAAATACGATCATAACAACAATTACGAATTAATTATGAATAAAATAATATAAAATTAATTATAAACACAATAATAAAATATTAATGCGAATAATAGACTGATTACACAGTCAGAGTATTATTGGAAATATAATAAAATTCAAATTTTAAGATAAATTTCTGATTTATTTTATTTTCAATATTACTTTGACTGCACGCGTTAAGTTCTCTATTCTGTTTTGTGTTTTTAAATATTAAAACATAAAGAATATGAATCCTTTCCTGAGTTATTAGAATAACATGATTCAAAATATAATTTTTAAATAAATAAATAAAAAATATTGATGAGCAATAGTTGATACAGAAAATTTTTATGTATAAAGACATACCCACATAAGTACCATTAAATGCGCTTAGAAGTACAAAATGCACATAGTTACTGTGAACTGCATTGACTGATACATAAAAAAGTTTTATAATTGAAAACTGTTGTGATCAATAAACTATTTCATAAAAATTTTCTTTATTTTCATGAAATAAATTTAGTAAAATATATTTATTTTGTTTTCCTCTCAAATTTGAAATGACGTTATTTGATCGTCATTTGCACACAAATCGCGTATACTCAAAAATGTTTTAAGCAAACTTTTTGATTACAAAAAAATTATATCAAGTATATTTATTCAATAGATAAAAAATATGTTTTCCAATGGCAATATTTTCAATTTTTGTCTTTAAAAATATTCATGCTATTATTTTAAAAACATTTCAGCAAATAAGAAAACAACATTTAACTAAATCTTCCATTTATAAATCTTACCTCATATTTTCTTTGAAAAATTATTAAATATCTTATTACCTTTATGAAAAATTAAAGTTTTTTAGCCTCAAAAATACCCTGATTAAATATAAATAATATTTTCAAATGCATAATATTATGAATATAAATAACGTTCTCAAATGATCAATTTTTTCTATCAAAAGTAATCTATGCTACTTTCAACTACCGAATGATATTTAAAGTATTTATGACGGGAATTCATTTATAAACTCAAAGTTTAGCTAACTCAAAGGAGAATCAAAAACTAGGAGTTTTCTGATAATGGTTCATGAGAAAAGTGAAAGTTCAGAAGAAAGAAAAAACATTCGGAATGGTGTAGTCGTTTCCTCCCAATTCTGAACTGAGTCAGAAATACATACCACTAGTCGAAACTTATGCTTGAATTTTACTTTGATGGTAGTTGGGATAACACTGCAAGGGGAAAAAA
>JAPDSC010143649.1:25651-38378 GCA_026290005.1 Latrodectus geometricus
TATTTACCATCTGATGTCGTCATTTCAGATGAGGAAGGGATAGAAATCAGTTTAATGAAAAATCTGTTCATAAAGCTTAATTCTGTCATAAATAGGAAGAAAGGCTCACGTTTTTTTCTATCTGAATCCAGAATGTCATCATAAAAATAAAGTTATATATTAGAAAATTGTAAGTGTATCTGATAAATGTCTAATTTAAAAATATGAAAATCTTTTTCTCATATTTTATAAGCAAAGTTTGAATTATTCTATTAAATTCCTTTTGTGAAAATATTTTATTACATTATACGATTTTTTTATTATGTTTTTAGAATATACAATACAAATGTAAGTTAGTATATTTATTTTGAGCTTTAGCAGAAGTGTCATTTTTGATAAATAGTTACAAATTTATTATACTTTAACAATTTATTTCTGAAAATAATAATTCATTCCATGAAATAAAATTGTTAATATTTTATTATAAAAGTAATTGTAAAATATCCGTATATTTAATTTTATATTACTTAATTAGTTTCAAGATAATTAATATTATAAATATAAAAGCAATCTCCATAAAAAATTTATAGATTCATTAAAATTTAAATATTTTAAGAATATCACTGATTTTTGGGGGTTTTTCGATTTGTTGTTTGTCCTAAAAATACCATAATTTTGATTTGGGAAATCTTGAATACAAATTCAGTGACATTTGTTTTTATACAAATGAAAGGAATTATATTTAGTTCTGTAAGAAAAAGTATGGGAATCTCCATTTAAATAATGCATCTTTCAAAATATACACATTTAACATTAAAAAGAGCAAATGAATAATTACATATTTTCAGATTTTATAACTCCATGTGGTACTTTTTATGTGGATTGTACGCTGCTTATGCTACACAGAATTGTCACTTCTTCTTGAATAAAACCGTCATTCTTATTCTTTACTATGAACAAGTTATTAAATAAGAAAAAACGGATAAGGTGAAGAGGAAATCGTGTTTATCCGTTAAAGCTTTACCTACTTTACGTTCTGTCTCTTTTCTGGATCGGATGCAACTCAGAAGAAGAAAAAATATCGATGACAATAACTCTTCTCGTCCCGCTTCACCAGTTACTTACAGCAAGAAAGGAAAAAAATATTAGTTGGCAACACTCCTTTATCGTCTGCTGCTTTGACAGACGAACTGGAATTGACATCTGTCGCTAGCAGTACTTCAAACGACATGTTTAAAAAGTATACATTTTTTTGGAGAAAAACAGTCTCAAGTTTGGACAAACGTTTCTTAAATGTAGTGATGCTAGAAATGTTTAAAAAAAGGAGATTTAATATTATCTTCAGAAGATTCTTAGCTAAACTAGAACTTTTCATCAAAAATGTATCGTAAGGAAGAACTAAAAGGATTATCTGTGAATTTATATATTTTTACTGAATTTCTGATTTGGAAAATTATTGTTTTGTTACATAACTGTGTTCAAAAATTTGACAAAGTAATATTGTTTTATGGTTCGTTTTTGTGGGTTCTAGTCAGATTATAATTCAGATTATGTTTTGAAAATTACTATAGTACCAAAATGATTAATATAATACGAAAAAGAAAAAGTAAAAAAAATATTAAAAGTAATATTTTACCACTGATTAGTTTTCATATAAATTAGTTTGTTACTAAACAACAACTTATATGTACAAGGAGTGATATAAAATTCTAATGTGTTAACAATTTCTTTATTCAAGTTTAAAATATGTCTTTTTGAATTTGTTGAAAGTAAAATAAAAGTTTTTTACATTTAGTCAAAGAAAAACATAAAATTAATTTAAAAAGGAAATCTAATAGGTTTATAAATATTTTATTGAATTTGATAATAGTTTTCCGGAAATGATTGGAATGCTATTTTATTTGTTTATTTACTTTTTTTTACACTTAAGTTGCTCCAAAATGTAAACATATATTAAGTGAATATTTAAAATTAAAATGTTTTTTCACCAATTATCTTTTTATAGCATAAACATTAACTTTTTACTTAAATATAGTTTACACTCCTTTGTTTTTGAAAAAACGTTACGTTTTAAAAACAAAGAGAAAATAGTAATTGAATTTTAGTATATATTTTTATTGAGAAGCGTTTAGTTAATTTATGAAAATTTATCTAACTTTTTCTTACATACTGTAAACCCCTTCGTTATTTCTCACCCTGTTAATCCGGGCAACCATTTAATTGTATACATACTGTATAAATAAAATTCAAGTGTGTTTCATAGACGTTTATCATATTCATGAATGACAAATAGTTTATTAACAGATGATGAATTCAATGTATATTAAATACGGTCCAGAAAAAATATTAAAGAGATTATTAAAGAGCAAGAAAGAACAAACTTTGTAACAAAATAATAAATCTCTTTCAATAACCTTTCCAGAGGTAATTATGAACTTTTGGGTTGTTCGGAAAGTCATTTCGTTTTTCCTCAACCTGAATCAGGTTTTTCAAGAAAAAGCCAACCATTTTATGGGTATAAAATCATGCTACGACCAGAAACATTGTAAAAGGTACTGGATTAGAAATGACAATATACAACTCAATAAAATAATTATTCCCTATATGTTTTTCATTTACATATAAAACGAAATAACTTTCCAAACAACCCAATAATAAAGGTTATTTTACAAATGCTAGACATAACAATTAAAGTTGACCAGTAACGATATTGTTGTTAATTAAGAATAAATAGCGGTCTAAGTTTTCAGAAGGTATTTGTGGACATATCTTTTTATTTCCACTTCTTTCAGCTACATTCCAGCTTTTTGGCTATAGAACCTCGAATGAAAAGAAAATAGTTGTCTGGTTGAAATGGCTATGTCTTTGTCGAATTGGAGAAAATTGTCAAGTTTTAATGAAACTTTGCTTTTAGGTTAATAAATGACAAATTTTCATTAAAAATGTCTGCTAATGAAAACAGGAGACGGTTTAGAAATTATTGAAGTTTAGTAGGGTATTTATAACAGGGAAGTATAAATAAAAAAAGTTCTGAGATTTGTTTAATTTTTAATAAAATTTCAATTTTGTTATATTAATTAATTTGTTGTCATAACTTAAAAAATGACACAGTTTCACTTCTCATTTTAGTAAGATCGGAACAAATTTCTTAAAATACATTAGAATATATTATAATTCAGAATTATTTATTCAGAATAAAAAAATTTTAAATTTAAGTTTAAACACAGACTTTCTTAATTTCTTTTACTTAATGCTTTTTCCTTTTATATCTAGAAATTCTTTAGTGATCATTATGTACGGCTTATTGTTCACAAGTATTTTGGGGTAAAAGGTATAATTTGAAACAAAGAAATATTTAATTAGGAAACATTTGAATTTAATCGCACAAAAAATTTTATAAAATTATTGCAAAAATTAATTTACTTAATTCATACAATCTATGAATTGTAAAATAAAAATTATATATTATTTTAATTTTAAACACTTTTCTATATTGGTCATGGATTTAAAAAAAATATTATATTATATAATATATATAGGTCGAAGAAAAAACTAAATGACAAAATTAAGTAACAATATAAATTCTATGAAAATTTAAAATAAGTTGAACTGCTCATATCAAAAATTCTTTTTATAAGAAATTAGAAAAACGTTTCTAACAGGAAACAAAATGTACCATTTGAAAAACAAAAGAAAACAATTAGAGTTAAAAAACGGAACAAATAAAAATTGAAAGAAAAGAAAGAAAATTGCCAAGAAAAAAAAACATTGAGATATAATACTACGTTTCAGATTTATAACGATTTATAGCAAGCATTTTATTAATATATTTAATAGTTTCAACTAAAAATAAAAAGGATTCACTAAAAAAACAGAATTCTCCGTTGATATTTCTGGTATAGTTTTATAAATACTTTTAAAAAAATACCTTTTCGCGGCCAATTTCAGGTTTTTCAGTGTTTATATGAATTTTAATAGCTATTGATTGTGAATTTGAGTAATAATGAGACAGCGATAGGGCATGTGAATCAACTTTTTGGACTTGATGCCATTATTATTAGAATAAGAATATGAATTTTACAAATACGTTTTTTAATTGAATATTAGTTTGGGGAAAAAGAAATCCATTATTTTTACGTGAACATTTCGTAACTTCTTTCAGATTCACTTTGTAAAAAGGTTTAAAACAGTTTTCATGTAGATTTTTAGGTCTTGTGCAAAGCTACGACTGCTGACATGCTGTCAAGTTTGATAATTTTTGATATTTCATAGACATTCTCGACGATGTTGTATCCATGCGAGGTGCATCTTTAACATCCAAATACCCAAACGGAATCGACGAAACTAAAATTGTGCGTAACTAGTTGTTACAGTCATATATAGGACGATAAACACCTTTCACAATTTTAGCCACCTGGTTAGCATTTTCGCCATTATAAAAGAAAAAATAAAATGTATCGAATTTTTTGTTTGTTGTCTTCTATTTTTAAAACTTTGTACTCATAACTGAATTAATCAAACAAAAAACCGCAAGAGAATATTTTAGTGTCAAATGTCACCTTTCCAATGAGCATAAATTTGAAATTGTTTGATGGATACCTCACGAGATAGCGATCACTACAGACGTCTACCGAAAAAATAATGGATAACTTTTTCCCCAAAATAATATGTCCTGTCTACTGACTGAAATTTACTTCTGGACTATCAGAAAAATTGATTTACTTGGCATGTTTTCTGATTAAGGCGGAATAGTTTTGTATTCTTTCCATCATATGTTCAACAGGTATAAATAAATGAATTTATATTTATTCCAAGAAAGTGTACGAGGAATCTTGGCATGTAAATATGCTAGGTGAAAAAAAAAAACAAATTATCAAACATAATGCATTCAATAAAAATTTTAGATTTGTTTGTGAAAAATAATAAGGGTAGACAACAGAAAAAGTGTTGCTCCAGCAATTGAAATTAAAAATCGAGATGTAAATTTTGATACACGATACTGTCAAGAATGCCTCAGTGGACAAATAGTCGTTGACAACAATGTCATTCATGACTTAAAAAGGGCCTTCGATTGGTCAAATTGGGAAATCGGGCTTTATATTATAAGAAATGATACGACAATTGGTTGAGTAGAAAAACAATAAATTAGAGATTGCATAGTCAGCACACATAGCTCGACGCCGCTCAGGAAAATTCTTCAAAAATGAAAATATTTATGTTCCCATCAACACAGATTCTGAAATAAATTTAGTCGTATTTGTGAACTTGTGGAGACTTATGATATCATGGTACATTCATTTCAGAAATAGTTTATTTGATTTTAATCTCAAAGTAAATGAGTAAGAGGTATTAATTTTAAGTTGTGAAATTGCTAATTACTTCATTTGTAGTTTCACGAGATTTCGCACAATTTCTTGTTGAATTTTCCATTTTTTTAAAGATACATCAATAAGAATAATGTCAGTTAATAGTTTATATAGAATTTAGCATTTGCATTCAAAATATTGATGTTGATACTGATTGAAGTTGTGATTTTAATATATCCTTTGTTTATAAAAAAATTCCTTCATTTTTCACATAAATGTTAAAAAATTATGGATTGTACACTTGTGGTGGACGAAGGTGTCGTTTCTGCGTTTAAAAACAGCAAATTGGATACCTGATTCAGTTAGTGAGAATCATACTGATTGAGCCCATCATATCCATTAATATATTCTTCCACTCTATTGGTGTCTTGTAGAAGTTTGGAGGAATTATCTCAAATCATGGTTGGACCTTATCATTTAACCATGGTTCAGAATTACGAAACTATTGGAATTCTTTAAGGGCATTGGTCATCAGTAATCAACTATCGAAATTTTTTACTGTAATTTAACACATTTAAAATTCAGTTTAATGAATTTCGAAAATGTTTCATTTTATGTGTTCAAAAATAGCTCTGCATCTTGTGACTTAAAAATTATTTCATTATAAGCATTAAAAGTTACGGAAAATGTTTTCTGAGCGCTTACGGTGAATATTTTGAAATAGGGATGGATGAAAGAAATCCAAAAACATTAAGAGTAGCTTGATGTGAGTTTCTAAAAATACTTATTTTTCATTATTTTTACAGCTTTTCCATGTTTTTTATTCAATATTTACATTATTCCCTTCATCGTATACTTCCACAAAAAACATTACGATGTGTGCCATAATAATCTTCGAAACTGCAAATATTAATCTTTCTCTAGGACACTAGGGAAATTTCCGCACAATGTAGCAGAGATTACTTAAATAGAGGAATAGCATCAGTATAAATACTAACCATATATATGGAAACTTTATCATATCTTAAAATATGCTTCTACGAGTGACTTATAAAAATATACATATAATTTTTAGATTATTTTATCAATATTTTATTAAATGACAGAAATTAAAATATTGTTAGTTGTTATAACTATGATAGTGAAATGTAACGTAAATGGACAACAATTATTTCATAAGCATTTTTCGAAATAAAATGATGTGTGATGTAAGATGACTGAGAGAGAGATCCAGATTAAATATGACGCAAAATGCAAATAAAATGTAAAACATTCATTGAGAATATTAACTTCGATAAATTCACGTTTCATTTTTTTATTGTTTTAAATGTTGTTGTATTGTAAAATAATAGAAATTTCATGATATTATTGTATATTTTTATCCCTATTTTTCAATAAAATAATAAAAAAGTTTGAATTCATTGAGTGTGTTTTAAAATTTGTTATTTTATGTTGTGTCAACTATGTTACTAAAATGGCCTTTTAATACGCTACTACAGAATATTAATGTTAAAACAATGAAATTTCCATTTATAATAAATAAAATGTTTTTTAACGAAATGCTTATATAAAATTTAACATGAGAATTATAATGTTTTATAAAAATCCGTAATAAATAATACTTGTATTAAAACACTATTTTATGACATTTAAAAATATAAATATAAATTAAAAAAATCACAAAAATTAGTGGTCTTTTGATTTTGTAACACATTGTGTTTGTGATCTAGAAACTGAACATTTACTATGGTTGTAAACATTTGCATTTCATTGTGCTATTAAAATTTGTAACTCAAGTAATTACAAACTTTCATATTTCAATAAAAACCAAGAGAGAAATACAATTATTTTATCATCTTTAAACTATTGCACGTTATTTTTAAAGTTACATATCAATTTCTTACGTTTGAAATCTGCACCATTCTTTTGTGAATATATTTATCTTATACTTAATTTTACCTAATGGAATATAAAAAAAACATGGATATAACAATTCTTAAAATAATTAAATGCTTTTATGTTGAGATTCACATTTAGTTACAGGTATTATATCTACAAATCTCCGTTTGGTTTTATCTGTTTCTTAAGAATATTCATTCCATTTATTTGCCCCGACGTATTATTTTGATGGAACTCTTGCGGAATATAAAATGTCATTCCATTTAAAAATGTAGCTTTTGTTCTTATTATATTACCTTCACCAATAAAAAGAAACAATACTTTCATTTTCTTTTACAGAAAGAAATACACGAAACTTCAGGGCTGTAATTTCTCTTGACAATGTTTGTTTGCATTGTATATCCGAATGTCTTGTAATTACAAAAGTAAATGGGACAATCATATTTGTCCAATAAAAAAGGGTTGCGTGAGTAACTTTTGCACACTAACTTACATTTCATTTTACTTAATGCTTGTTTGAACCTTATTTTGCAATGCTTAGAAATAAAGTAGAATGGAATTTACTATTCAATATTCTTAGTTAATCTGCGTTGATAAAAATAACTACTTGTTCTTTACCAATGTAACTTCGTTCCAATTCAATGATATTATATATTCAAAGGAATTTTGTGTTTAAAACATCTATATTTTGAAGAGAAAGAAAAAAAAACACTAAAAGATATTTGAAATAAATATACCAGAAATAAAATATATTTCTTTGAATACTGTGGATTTAAATATATATGATTTTTATATTATTGGTAGACGTAAATAGGAGAAACTCTAAAAAAGGAATTTCAGAGGTAATAATGAAATTGAATACCTTTACGTATGTATATATATTTGCTCTTTCACAGTAGAGTTACATAATCTAAGTTTAGATTAAGCTGAGTTGGCACTCAAAGGGGTTAGTGCTCTAGCATTTGGTTCAACAGTTTATGGGTTTGATTTCTAATCTGGGATATTTGTTGTGTTTTGGAATTCACTTCATACAATGGGTCCCAGTTTCATTAAACCTTGTGTTCAAAAAGTGACATTTGAACTACAAACTTAGATAACATTAAAATATAAAAAATGTCTTAATATTTCAAAAAGATTTAAATAATACGTAACAATATATCATGAATAAAAAGTATATAATATTAGTTTTCACCTTCTAACTTCAACTTAAAGGATAAAGAAGCACATATCAGAGAACAATAAAATATCTCATATCTATAAAAATATGAAGCGATTTTCATCAAGCATTAAAATAAACTTAGAAACGTAATTTATCTGAGGAGACAATTAGAAAAGTAAGTTTTCCTTTGCGAATAATAATCATATTTTTACTTTAAAGTGCACAAAAATGCCGATGGAGGAAAACTTTTAAGATAAAATGTTAAAGAAATATTTTATTATTCAATGCGTCAAAGAAATAAGATATAAATTTTCTTACACTGTTCTTTTAACGTGAATTGGTGATTTGTTAACTGTATTGTGATAGATCAGAATATCTTGACTCATATCTATGCATGAATTTTTCCAATTAAAGTCTTTAAGTAGAGCTAGCCATCCAAAATGCGTATTTAAGAGCTATTCTATTGAGTTGAGGGTGTGTGCTAACTTCACTCAGCGCCAATTAAAGATCTTTTGTGGGAATGAGGACATTTGTCTACTCTCTGGCTGCGAAGATAGCAGTTTCCGCCAGTTTTTTTCTGCTTGCTTGCTGCAGTTGGAAACAAGACATATTCGACAAAAGAAACTAGATGGAATACACAAACCTTAGCTTATTGGACTCTTTAATAGCATGTGGTACTAACTAAATACTACAAATTCATAACTTTTTTTACACTTATTTAAAATACACTGTTCTCTTGTTTTTCTAATAACCACCATTAACCAGTCTTGGCAAATGCTTTTTTTGTGGTAAATTGCATGAGAATTAAAGACTAATGGTGACATATTTCAATATCGATAGAGTAGTTTGCCTTCAACTAGGACTATTTATAGAGAGTGAATCATATTCATGTGTCTCAAAAAAGAAAACATATAAAATCTTAAGAATTCTTCCCAACCCATATCCATGTAAAACGCAGAAGAACAGTATTCATTTCCTGTTGTTCTACAATGTCTGAGATCAAACTCGGAACCTATCACACTGAAGAGTTCTATCCTACCCTGAGTGTCGGAGAGACCTGATGATTGAATTTGATGAAATAACAGAAAAATCCACGTGTAAGGCACATTTAAATATTCCTTGGACAACTAGGTACATGCCAATTTTGGCTTAATGAATATTATATTAATTTAATATTAGGAAAATACTCAATTTTTATTTGCCATATATTAATTGCCAGTTGGCATAAACTCAGTGACACCAAAGAATAAATGCTGTATATAATTTAATTGAAATTCCAGTTAAATTATTGAATTGAAACCAATTCAGTTAAAAAAAATCCAGATATTGAAATTGATTTTATTTAATTACGTTTGATAAAAGCATTAAAATTTTTAACTATATGAATAAGGTATTAAATCTAGATTTTAGAATATTTTTATACAGTCACGCAATAATTTAAATATATTTACATACATATGCATAGAAATTATATAAAATAACAATATTTACATATTTTAACTAATAATCTAAACTATGAATTGTGAACATAAATAAATAAAAGTTCTCTTTTTGATTAAATTATAGTAACGAAGCGTACTTACGAAAACAGTTTTATATTTCTTCAATTAAATACATTTTATAAACAAGCAGAGGTAAACTTATGAATGAAATATTTTAAAATTTAGCTTTTACATTTAGGTTTTCGAACTATGTATGCTTACTAGTGTGCATTTCCAAACTTTGATTTAAATCGCGAAATTATTGTTGGAGAAGAAAGCATAAATTTGATAGTAATTTCATAAAATGGATTTTTTTAAGACGTACAAAAATTGACCAATGAAAAAAATTTAACAAATGAAGAATTATAATGCTTGGAAGAAATTAACAAATAAATAGAAGAGAGAAAAAATAATAGCATTGCATCCTCTGTTCTCGGGTTGAGCATTTATGGCTATCAAGGGAATCAGGGAAGAATCCTCCATATACTGCGCAGTTTTCCAGTGTATTACTACTATCCTAAATAACTGTTGTAACTCCTGGTTTTGTTTTTGGAGTGAATATAAAAGGGAAAACAAAGAGCAGATTATTCTATAAATGATAAAGGAAAATATTCAATCGATAACTGACAGACTTGGTATTTTTAAATTTCATGTGGAGAATAAAAGTGGAGAAAATGTTATTTTATTTGCAGAATCTTCAAAAATGTCCATGAGTTTTTGAAGATATCAGGAAAGATTACTGTTGCTATCTGCTATGTAAATATAATGTAAATGTTTTGTAAGAATTTTGTAAGAATGCTACGTAAATGTTTTGTAAGAATGAGATGAAGTCTGATTTCATTAACATCTTTTTGGTATTTGAAATATCATTTCTAATGCAAAAATTCAAATTTTATGTTTTTTTCTGTCACGGTAACTATTGAATAGTGTAAGAATGTCTGAGTGGCTGCAAAAACTTCAATCATTAATGAGCAAAATAATATTTAATATATGATTAATACTCTTAAATTTTGATAAAAGTTTTTTGAAAGAATAATAAAACAAACTCTTTTCTGATAAAATTTGAAGTCAACAAAGTGGATATGTCGAAGAACATAAAGCAAAACACTTCCTCAAAACTCCTTGAGTTTCAAATTAAGTATCCTAACCAATAAAAATTCATTCGATAATCAAAATACACATCCTTCTGTTCCAAGGTATTCCTTTGGTTGAAAAATTTATTTAAAGACTTCTGGTAATTAAGATTTCTTTTTCTCTATAAAGATAATGCACAAAATTGAAGGATTTGAAATAGGCAATAATAGATCTTGTGAAAACTTCAATCGATGTTAACAACTGGAAAAATCTTAACAGTATAATTTCAAGTCTTGGGGCAGTATTAATTGAAAATCTTTATGGAAATGTTAATAAATGCTGATATTTTAGTATTATTAAGATTTTAAATGCGTCAATTTATTTCCAATATTTTGTTTACTTCCAACATTTATTTAAGACACTGAAATATTATCCAGTTTTAATTTAAGTATAATTAATATTTAAATTGAAATTGGAAAATTTCGAAATATTCCTTTTCAGTATAAAATCTTACATTCTTACATAATAAAATCAATATTTTCCTATATCTTTATCCAAAAAAAAAACAGGAATAACAAAATTAACTCTTATTTTTGTTACATTCTAATCTCATCCTGTACCTAAAAAAATAAAAAAAGTAACTAGTGTCAACATAATAAATAATAGCAATTTTTGGAACCATTCTTTACTCAAAACATAATTCTTAACAATCTTAACAATTTAAGTGATAAGCCATCAATACGATACTTTTTATATAATTGCTGTATATTTTTCTATTCAAACCGGAAATAGGTTTTGGAAAAAACATATTCAATATTTTGTTTTCTTTTTCTTACCTCACTTTCAAATGTGTTATCCGCTATACGAATATAAATTACACTGCTTCCTTTAAGGGATGCCGAATTCTTCTGTTTATTATAGTCGGAAAAGGAAGAAATCCTTTTTTATTCTTCTTTTATTTAGAAATCTAAAATAAATGCCTTTTTGATCAAGAGATTACACTTTTCTAATGTATTTTTCTAGAGAGTCAATTTCGAAAAATGATTTATAAAGTGTTGAGAAAATGTTCCACGTGTTATATCACATTCCTCTTTTTCCCTCTCTTCATCTTTTCCCTTTAATTTAAGCCTCACAAATTCTCTTTTCTTCCGAGACTTCACTAAAAATCGTCTGCTTCTGTTGAAGATGCCATTAGTTGGAATTTTATTTCATAGAAATTTTTTATGACTCTCTCTACCGTGCAAAGAGATTTCCGTGTTCTGATTGGATTATACGCATTTAGAAAATGTTTTTTTGTTGAGAAATTATTTTTTCACTTATCCTTAATAAATTTCGATGTTTCTCCCATTTTCTTGCAACAAAGAAAAAAAGACTCACGATCAAACGTTTTTGCTGAAAAATATGCGTTTTAAAAGTGAGATTTCAAGAAGAATATTTTTTATTCTCCAATCTGACCATTCATAAACTTTAACTTAGTAATTTAGATTTTTGTATCAGGAAACAAAAGTATAGTTAAAATCAAAAAAATAAAAATTATTGTCATATATATAAGATAAACTAAACTTACGTTTAAATGTTAATCTATTGTATAAATAAATTATCAATATATATCTAAATATTAATGAAGTTTTTAGGAATAAGACATTTGAAGGGACTTTGAGACAAGAACGTTTAGCATCATAAATACACTAAAATTATACACCTCAATTTTTGACCTCGCTCTCTCACACTGCTCGAGATACCAAAAAAAAAATATATTTTCCGTGTGACCCCATACGATAAAGGAAAATGTTATTAATATATATATATATATATTAATAACATTTTCC
>JAPDSC010143666.1:4616-17972 GCA_026290005.1 Latrodectus geometricus
ATATATATATATATATATATATATATATATATATATATATATATAATGTTATGGATTAAATTAGCATTTCCATATTTATTTCAAAATTTAAAAGTTATAATTTAGAAAAAAATGTCAATTTCTTAAGAATTAAAACACTATATAAAACACTTCTATATTAAGAATTAAAACACTTTTAGAATTTAAAATTTGTATAAATGTTGTTTTACTATATTAAAATTAACTTAAAATAAATCAAAAAACTCCCTTAGGTTAAAGGGCAAGTTTTTTTCCCATTAATATATGAAAGTGTTTTAATTATTGAAAAATTTATGGCTATGATAATTATTTAAACTCTTATAATTTATATGTTAAAATTTTATCTGTTGTTCAAAGTTCAAATTAAATAATATTTTTTTTACATTCTGAGACTCATAAATACTCTGAAATACAAGTTAATAAGAAATGATTTGAATGATCATAACATGTTTTAAGTTGAATACAAGTTTTATAATCAAACACCTAAAACATATGATACAATGTTACCAATAAAATATTTTCAAGATATCTTCCTTTCAAACACATGTAGATATATTACACCTGTAAAAACATTTATTGTTATTAAATTTATTCAATTCAATTTATTTGTCTTTGTACCATCCCTCACACAAGGGTTAAAGGATCCTAAATTGCATGGAGTTCATAACAGACAATTTGTTTTGAAAAGAGATTTCACTAAAATCTGAATAATTCAAATCTGTGAATAGAACAGATCATTCTTAAGTTTTAAAGAAATCATAGAAATGTGCTTTCCATCAAACCTAATGTATTTAACTCATAATGCAGGATCGTAAATCCTTTTGAAAGGCTCCTCTTTGATATACAAGGAACTTTGATAAACAAAGGAACTCAAGATCTTCTTACCATATATTTGTTGTTTGACCTTTATCAACAAGTCAAAATAATTAGCTTTTCGTTCATTACTGAATATTTTTTTTCAAGTCACCATGAACTAGAATCATTTGAGCAATTCAAAAAAGAAGGACCTGTAATTTTTCTAATACTAGCATTGTGGCTATTGTAAACTTTTTCGAAAAAGAACAGTTCCTTACCCGTCGGATCATATTCCTGTCACTAACTTCGTGCAACATATTCCTGTTACTAACTTCGTCGCATATTTGAGTAATTCCATAATCTTATAAGTCTCCAGCATTTGTTTTTTATTGTCATCATTCATACATTCTTTATTTTATTAGGGTGAAGACTGAGCTTTTTCTTTGCAACCCAACAGCTTATTCAGTTATTCTATAACCCTAATAACTAATCTCATTGAAATCACAGAATTTCCTTCTATTCAATTATTAATAACTTTCGAAATTTTTAGTTTTAAAAATGATAGTTTACTTTTTCTTATCTACCACTATCATAAACACGGTATTTAAATAATCTGATTACGTAAGAAACAGTTCCATTAGTTAATTAAAGTACAATTATTTTCTTCCTTTCTTGAGCATGTTACAGTCGTTTACCGTAATGGTATACATCACTAACTTTCTTTCCTTTGTTATGTTTTTTTATGCTTAGTACTTAATAAATATAAATTTATATCTTGTTTGCACATTTGGTTTTTAACTTATTTTAATTTAATTATTTTCTATCTAAAATTTATATTTTAGTTATATAATTTGTGAATTTCATATAAAATTTAATCAGCTTCTTTAGTTTTGAGTCAATATGTTTTAATTTATGTATTTAATTAAAATTTTTTTCGGTTAAAATCTTAGTGAATATAAACTGTCTTAAACATATATGATTTTAATGTGCAACAAATGTGAATAAATGTTCATATAAGATGCACATAAATGTTTTTAGTTGAAGTGAGACCTTATTTATATTCATAAATGAATTTTTACATTGGGAATATCTATTAAGCTGAATTTTATATATATAGGTTAAATTGTTTGGAGCAATTAATTTCCAATAATATTGATAAAGTTATTATTTTTTTTCATTCTAAATAATTTCTTGGTTTTATAAAGATTAAAGAGTTATTTTTAGTTATCAGGTTTTGAGATTAATTAACGTTTTAGTATGAAAGATTTCATTGAGTTTTTGAACAAATAAGAAAATTTTAACATTTTTTTTTATTTTAAAGAGTAACAATTTAATTTATTTGAGGATATTGTTTATTTTCAGGTTTGCATCAATTTAAAAATGAAAATATTTTTCAAAAGTACCAAGCAAAATAAGTCTCATCATCGATATTTCATTAATCAAGTTATGAAAATCGATGAAATTTTAAGACACTTTAAAAATTAAAGACGAGGACTATTTGTAATTAGTTATTCAACATCTTTTGCAAAATTATTGGTACAGTTATTTATATAACTGTGCATAATGTTTTTGGCTTTTAAAAAATTCATAATTTCACGCTAAAAGATTTCATGTTTCACTTCACGGATGAATCGGTCGAATTTAAATTACCTCGTAAACTAAAGATTAACTCGCGCGTGTAATATGTATTGCAGATAAACTTAGGGCAAATTATTGGACATGAATTCCAATTCAATTTTTGTTAGCAATTGCTAATATAATTAGGAAGTTTCTATATTTTTGTTTAAAACAAGCTTTGTGTCCCTTTTACAATTAACTTCAAATTCTTTCCAAAGTTACTTTGTAATTATTTTACGCATCCATATGTTTTGTTACTTTTAAAATACTTTATTGTTAATATCTGGTGTATAATACAAATTACTTTAATCTGCTTTCAATTTTAAAAATGATTTCTATGAAATATTAGACTTTTAAAAACAAATATTGGATTGATTCTTGAAAAGAATTAATCAAGCTAATTTTCAATCACCAATGACTAATTAAGGAAACAATTGACATTCAGAAATATATGTTTTGCATTTTTTTATTTTTTTTAACTTGGCACAATTGTTAAGCACACATATTTGGTTTAAAGTTTGGTATTTAAAGTTATAATACAAAATAAAAAGTCAAATCAGTTTACATCAATTAATATAATTAAAATACATATAATTTATTTTAATTGCATATAATACAATATTTTAATAACAATTAATGATAAATGTGTAATTCCGTGCTGATTGAATATAGAAATATTCTTTCAATTTTTATCAATACATAAAATATTTTATCTTGGAAATAACACTTTATTCTGTTCATTTAATACAATATAAAAACTTCAGACATTTAAGAATAAAAATATTTTTAATATTGAATATTATAAAATGTTTTCCTACAAATATCACACCAATTTTAATTTCAGAACACAGGTTTTAATTTTATATAAAATTGCACCCATATATTAGCGTGGTTATTTAAAGAAAACATCATAACGAACAACTGTAGGAAAATTTACCTATGTATGAAAAACATTAATGTGCATAAAGCATTTTTAAGTTTAGATACTCATCAACAATTTAAACTGAAAAAAAAACAATATTTTATATTCTTGTATTACTTAAAACAATAATTTATAATTAAATATGTTTAGTTAATTTATTTTATCAAAGTGTGTTTTATTATTTGAAAACCACTTTATAAGTTAATTAAAATCAATTTAATTAAGTAAAGTTTACATATTGCATCTTTTAGAATTGTTTTAAATATTAACATTCAAATAATATATATTATATATATTGCAAAGAAATCATAAACTATGGTATGTAATATATGTATATATTGATATTACTGCACTTTTCCCTATTGTGAAAATAATATTATTGTTATACAATTTTGAATATATACACCTTAAGTAATTATGTACATGAATAGAATTGTATTTTCTTTAAAAATCTCTAGCAGTGTTCATAAGATCTATTAAATTTTGCATAACTCTTTTGTACTTTTTGACTTTCCTAGCAATGAATAAAAATTTGATTTTTGTGAAAATCTTGTTGCATCATTCTTCATGGTTTTTTCATGCCTAGATCTTTTTTTAGATACACATGTATCCTTCGAGCATTTTTTTCCAAATAAAATTGTGAAGAATTTCATTTGCATTTTGAGCATTCGCAGAATCATAACGGAGAAAAATTCCATTAGAATCCAAGTTTTTGGTACACTTTTAGTTTCTTTTCAACAACTTTTTCTGAAAGTTAGTGAATATCTGTGTGTGTGTGTGCGACTTTATGGTGCTTCATTGAATGCCAAACATATCTCATAAAAGTACAATGGTCTCGTTTGTTTACAAAATAAATATCTGATTTTTGCAAGTTTTATTTGTGAAAGTCGACTACATATTAGACAACATTTGATATTCGTAACTTGTAATTATCTTGAAATTCATTTAAATTTCATTGAAAATTAGTGGTTTCTTCAAATCTACTATTCCCGTTTTACATGTTTACGGTTAAACAGGCTGAAAAAGAGATATGACACATTTTTCATATCAGTAAAAAATTATCTGAGAATTGTCTAATCTATAGTCTAAAATTATGTGAGAAATGTTTTTGCACAATGTAGCGAGTAATTCATATATTTATTATAGAATGAAGAAAATAGATTTTTTTGTCAATTTCACCCATTTTGATAATCTAATATACCTTTAACAGCAATTCAACCTCAAAAGAAATCAAAAACTTATTATATCATTTTGTTTTTTAAATACAAGTAATTTGAAATTAATTTCTTCAATCATAAATTTGATGAAATCTGTAAATAAGTTAAAAAATCATATTTTTATTGTTACTTTGTAAATAATCTATTTTTTATTAAACGCTTTTTTCTGACGCAAATTTATCCCAAAATCAGTTTAATGTTTAATACCATGCACATATTATGAAAACAATTGCTTGACATTAATAATATGAAATTTTTTTGTTTAAATTTTTTTAATAATGGCATTTTACGTCTCTATTTAAAATGAATTTATTTATTTTCTTTCAGTATAATTAATTAAATTTATTAAATTTATTTTTTCAGCATTATCAGATAAATATATTTTCAATTTTAAATGATTTTTTTTATTTCTTCAGTAATAAATCAAATCAGTGTAATTAATTAATTAAATTCCTTATCAAAATTATAATTAATATTTTACTTTGTTTTTAAAATCCGAATTTTTTATATTTTTTATATACTATCAATTGGGAAATGATATCATTCAATTAGCAATTATTAATTAATTATTAATTAGCAATCAAAATGATTTAATTAGCAAAAATTTGCAAAAATATAAAAAAACAATTATATGAACATTAAATGCAGCCAATTATTATGTGACTGCTTAGTAAAGTATTTGTTAAGGAATATTTTGTAATTATTTTTCAATAATCTAATTCAATGCTTTAAATTCCTTGCTTGGTTTTTACTGCTTCTGAAAAACACCGATTCAAACTTTATTTCTGCTTAGGAATTCTTATTGTAAAAGATTGTCCTATTATTTTTTATTGATAGCGGCTTAAACTAATTTATAAATTATCTGGTTACATATGATTTAGTATTATGTCGTTAATTAGCACTCTTACTCTTAACTTCCGATTATTAATGTGTTAAAAATTTATCAATGATATTACATAATTCTTTAAGGAATTCATTGATATTTAATACAAGAGAAATATATTTTTAATTTAACTTTTTCACTTATATTTTTTCAGCATATTTAATACCTTACTTTTTTTAAGGTTGTATATTAATTATTCTGACAAATACAAACATTAATTATTTTTGTAAAATAAATGAGATGAACATACTCTGTAAAATTCTTCTCATATGTATTTTCTATGCTTTGATTACATTACTAAATCTAACAAGAGTGTTTTTATATGAAAATTCGTTTCCTTTTACAATATAATGGAACTTATTGTGATCAATGAAATTGAAAAGCATATTAATTTTATTCTTTATGAAAAAAGTATCAACATAACCTATCAATTTCATAATATTTAATAATAGATAAATTAATATTTTTTAAATTAAATTCAAATTAATCAATATCTTCTGTACTGAATGTATGAGTCTTATTAAGTATCCTGATAAAATTGAAGAACCCTTATTTGGATTGTTCAGTATCTTCTCTAAATTTTTAAGGCTTTGAAGATGCAGCAATTGTTATCTCTGAATTGTCTCATTCTTACTTCCCAAAAGTTAGTATTAAATTCCATTTTAAATATAGATTGTCCAAAGAACATTAAATCATTAAACTTTAGCATGAGACATGGAAATATTCCATTACATAAGATTTGTAGTTCGTTCGATATAATTTCCAAGATTTAGCTCTGCTAATATGTTATATGTTTAACAAATGTTTTTTTTTTATTCATATCTTACCTCTGTGATGCTGAGTTGGCTGATATGAACTATATATTTAACAAATTTAGGTACAATAAGTGTGTAGTAAAACAATTTATTGCGTATTGTAAATATAAATTTTTTTAATTCAATAACACATTCCAGGACAGGGTTATCGAATTCTAGCCGTGATCGTCTATTTGATTACTCTCAAAATGTGAGATACCTTTCTGAGAACTCAATTCATCTTTGATTGACTCGGCTTCTATAATTTTTAAGAGGGTCTGATCAAGATAATTTTCTGTGTTGAACATTATTTGTTAATTTTAATAACATCACCATCGCATATAATTTTTTGGATTTGTAAATGTACGTGATAATATCGATTCTCTAAAGAGAAATGTTATATTTCAAAATTTGAGCCTCTGCGCATAAGCAATGAATTTGTAACTCACACAAAATTGCTTTTAATATCTGCTGTTCAGAGACTCTAAAAAAAATTTCAATTTTGTCTGTCCTTGTCTAAGTCTCCGATGAGAATGTAAATAGAGGTTTGATTAGACATACATAAATTTATAAATTATTATCTTACTCTTCCATTTAATTAAGTGGGATTTCAGATTAATCTTTAATCCAAAGATTGTCTGTTGTTAGCATTTACTAGTCTTTAATTTCAGACGTGATATTGTTGTTAATGTTAAGCACAAATCCCAGCTATTAAATTTTTCAAATGTATAGATAGCAATTTGTAAACGCGTAATAGAGTCTATTACCTAAATGCACTGCATATATATATTTTTTTGTTTTTTTTTCTAACTGTCTGTAAGATGCATTTTATTTGTTTTCTTTAGCAGCGGTATTGCTTCAAATCAACAGTTGTTCTAGCAATGATATAAGCATAAAAATTCCTGAGTAATAAAAAAAGAAATTTTGTAAATTCACTAAGAACATAAGTTATGTACTATAGTTTTATAAAGTAGTCATTAAATTATGAATAATTTATTTGTTTATGAACATGCTCCTTTTTTTCTAAGAATTTTCTAAAGTTACATTTCAAAAATTCATGTAACTCTAAATTTTAAATATTACGTTACATATTAGGAATATACTGTTATACAATTTTAAATTGCGTGCAACAATCTGTACATACCAATTATTTGGGCTTTCACATTAAATACAAATAATAGAAAATATAATTGGTGATTTGTATAATGCTAATATGAATAATTATATTACAAATTTCCTTTCATATTTGACCAAATGTGATTGCCAATCCTAACTTTCTCTTTAATTAAGTTTCTCATGTGATTGCGGAAATATCAATGAAGATATTAATTAAATTTTATCCTTAATTTTAAATATTGTATTGAATTTCTTCAATCATAGAAACAAATTAACAATGTACATTAATTAAAAAATGAAAAGATATTGACAACCAAATTTTCAAGTCAAAGAAATATATTTGTTTCATAATGAAAATATATGAAATTTGATAAAATAAATTGTAAAAAAACTTCATACATAAAACTTTATCAAGCGTCCTATATTTTTATATTGAAAATAAGAAAAACTTAGTTTTTAACTATTACTTTACACGTGAAAGAATATTTTAGAAACTTCATCCATAAGAAAAGTATGGGATAGCACGAACTAAAGTATATTTCTTTTTTTCCCATATAAAGAAAAAAAGAAAAATATTCACGTTAAAAACAGACTTATTATTTTAAATTACATTCATTTATTTAACTAACAATAGGAACTGAATAGAATTTCTGAACAAAGTTCATATGATGGATATGAATGATATATTCCTAAACTAAGTCTTGCATTCACAAACAAAGTATATCTATTTTATAAATTTCTGAATGCATTTAATATTAAATATTAATGTTTTAAAATAATAAATTTTAGAAATACCAAGAATTGTATAAAACAAAAATTTCATTAACTCCTGTATGCAATTGTTTATCATTTTTTACAGTTATTATTGATAATTATTATTTTCGCAAACTTTTAATTAATGCAAGATTTAATAGAAAGAAAAGTAATAAAGACATTATACGAAAGCTTGTCATTTTTAGCAGAATTTTGTTAATCTTTTCTTTAAAATCATAGCACATATTGCTAAATCAGTTTAACTTCAAAGAATACTTACTTTTTATTATGGTAGCAATCATACTTAGAACTTCTCATTTTAGAGCAAATGTTCAAAACGGATGTGGATGGATTTTTGATGCAGTTACTTGGCACGTTACAGCTGTTACAACTATAAAATATAAGATCACATAACGTCCACGTATCAAAATTCTTAATCTTTGTTCTAACATTCTACAATTTTAACATCTGAACATTATAATAAAACTTTACTTTAAAGTTTTTTCTACTCATCATTAGATATTAAAATGTAGTAATAATTATTACTTTTTAATAAATATTTTCGAGTTATTGAGACGAAATTCATCAGAATGATTTTGAGAAAAAGATATTTGTATATATACATGTATATAGGCAATGTATATATATGTAAATAACTATTTATGCAATAACAAAAAATATTCTGCAGTGATATACTTACATAAATAGCAAATGTGATAATAAAATCAATTTGAATTAAATATTTACGACTTTTTTCTTGGTATCAATTTTATAAAGTATTTTAAAATCATTTGTTATTATGAACACATAATATGAATTGATATTTCATGAATATAATGCAGCAAATGATAAAAAAAATTGTTTCAAAACTGCAGTTATACTTAATTAATTAATTTTAATGATCATTAAAAATTACCATATGTGATTAATGCAAAACTCAAACTGCCGAATAGGAATAAGGTTATGAATTAATGTTTCTTTATTATTTATCAGATAATATGCGCTTCATATGTATTCTGTTTATTATTCATAATAAATTGATTTCTTGATTGAGAAATTTAAGCTGTTTCATTATATTTTTCCATTTGTAGATATGCCAAATTATTCTATATAATACTAATATAAATGCACAGATACACGCTAATATTTCTTTACTTTAATTATGAATGAATGTTTTTAACATATTAATTATTATTATAATTCATAATTTAGAATATTTTTAAACTTTTTCGTGGATAATCTAACTAGGTCTATTATTTTAGGAATAAAATTTCATAACATTATCTACTGTAGAGTTTGGATATAATTTGTAATTTTTACTTTGTTAGTAAAGTATCTGTATTACATGATAAATAGAAAATGAATGTGATTATTCATGTATATTAAAAATTTTTTATTTTTATTAAATTATTTATATCAAACAATCAATACTCTTAGAAACAAATTAGAATTTGATAGAATTAAACTAACTTTAGAAGTAAACCCTTTTATTAAATAAATTGTTAACCATAAAAATGTGTGTATTTTTTATATTTTTCTTGAATTTAAAACAATGATATTCATTCAAATGCATTGTCTTGTTCTTAAGTATATTTCATTCAAATACAATGACTGTGGTATACAATAACATCTTTTAATGAATATTTAAGAACAGGGGTATCATTTTCATTAAATTCAGTGACTTTATATAAGTATTATTTTAATGATATTTAAATCTTGTTAATGTTTTTGATGTTGTTTCTTTCTATAATAGATACTTCTCTTATATATATTTTATAATATTCTTTAAAACGGAACCACCTTATTATATCACAAATTACATATTTTTAAAGAAAATATTTAATGAAAAGAAGACATTTTTAAATGACAGCCATATGTAAATGCAATGGTAATTTTTACCTTTTACGTTCATTTGTTTTTACACTAACTTCTTTAATTTGTTAAACATCTAATTTATCTTTATCAATATTAGAAATAAACCAGTATAATTAGTTTTACTTAAAAATTTAATCACAAAAAACATTTCTTGTATTACTTTCAATTCTTGTATTACTTTTTATTATTGAAAGTAATACATTTCTTGTATTACTTTCAATTACAATCATCAAGATTTTTGGACAATCTTTAAAATCAATTAATGCTTATGAAGAATGCTATACCTAAATTTTTAGATATCTTAAAATTATTGGGGACTAAATTGAATTGAATTACATAAACGAAAATAATTATCAAGTACAAAAATTGTTTTAAATTTCATGCTTATTCAAATTCAATTTTTGAAGTTGAAGTTGATTTACAATTCAACTTCAATGAAGATCATTGTTTAAAATTGAATTTAAAACTTCAACTAGTAACCATGTATCCAGAGTAATTTAATCTAATATCTAATGACGTAAAACCAATAAATTGTATCGAATTTAATAAATTTGGCTTAAAATATTGAAAGTTTGATAAAGAATTATAGCATTGAAATTTCGCTTTCTTTGCAAAAATTATTTTCATTGTGAATAGCAATTTATTCAATCATTGAACTAATGATTATCAAAGGTTCTCTAAACTGACCAAATAGATATTGGAAGAACAATTTCTTTTCATATTTATTTTGCTAAAATCTAAATAAATTAAGAAAACATCACATAATTTGATTTGATTTTTTTTATTTTGTTAATTCCATGATTTTAAATTTGCTCTACTATAAAATCTTTTTGATTCTAGAGAAGATTTTATATACTCAGAGAATAACATATGTGTCCATGGAATATAACTTGATATCGGTTGCAACTTTTGAATATATTCCACACTTTTTTGTGGGTTAAGAAAGGATTTTTCAGTTGACACTTGAAGATAAAAGTAAGGTCGATGTTTATTGAGCAATTCTGGCATGATATACAGTTGTATTATATTCTTTGAAATATGTGTCATCAGAGTAGAATAGCAAAATTGTAAGATGCAATTGAGCCATCAGTATATCTAGGTATTTTATAGCAAATTATTTTCCATCAGGAATAGAGGAACATCAGAGCACAACTTTCATGACAGAAGAACAAGCCCCGTATTCTGATGCTCCCATCAGATCATTGTACATTATTCATACAGTACATTTTCGCCAAATGCACCTTCTTCCATCAGTGCAAAAAAAGCTCTAGAATGAATCTTTCGATAATATAAATCAGCTAATAATTCAGTTTTTTCTTTTCTGACTCCAATGAAAATAAAATTTTTAAATTTTCAACAGTAATTTTGGATTTTCTCAACCTATAAAGCATTTGTGATTTGAGCCGAAATCTGTTATGAAAAACTTTTGTTCCTGATTTTTGTGATTTAAAACATATTACAGTCCAATGGCCTGAAACATGGTATGACTACTAAGATGAAATAAATTATTTTAATAATTTTCTTTCTTCTACGAAAAATATAAATGCCTTATTTTTTACATCTGGAGTTCTAAGGTGAAAAGGGTAATTTTGAAACTTATGAAATTTAAGTTGTTGTGTCAAATTGATTGATGAAACATTATAAAGTATGTTATGAGCCTATACCCATGATTCTCGTTTTCATATTTTTTGTTTATTACCTTAACTTAATTTTTTTAAAAATTGGGAGTTCCATACCAAACCTATATTTTGCTCTAAATATTTATCCCTGTTTTAACATAGTAACTAAATAAGATTAAAACCAATCATCGTTCTTATTCTAGATTAAGTAGAGTAATTTAGTCACTGCTCGCATCGAAAAGAAATACATACAGCACAATATGTAACACCCAGAAAAACCTCAATAGTTAATTTCATCTCAAATACTCAAAAATAAAAAATTAAATAACATAATTTAACACTACAATAATGAAATTTTAAAATTTAAATTTAACAAGAACAGGAAAAATGTCTAGATATCAGGAATTTAATAATAACTTAATTCTACTTAATATTTGTTCCCATATTAAAAATTAATTTTGGCGATTAAGTGAGAATTTTAATTTTCACATATTTGTTTTCCTCTGGAAAATTACATTGTTTTATTTTTTAAATAACATACGAGATTGTTTTTGTTTTTTCGATGTTCTGCAGCTTATTCAGAAGCGAATGAGTTGCAATTCAAACTTATGAATGCAAAACGCATGATTATTTCTTATCTCATCAATGAAAATTGCAAGTTAACGTTCAAAACATATAGAACTTTTGGAAAATAAAATAAAAATATTTTTAAATCTAATATTAGTAAGATATGAAGTGGACTTTATTACAAAATTATAACTTAAATTAAAATTTTTAGTTTTTAAATATTTTTATAATTAAAATTTATTGAACTATTTGGCTTAGGAAAACTACATTTTTTCTACTTAATACTTTTATTAGAGTCACAATATATAAATATCCCTTTTGGGAAGAAAGTGAAGATTATTGAGTGTTCTTTAACCTTTATTTGTCAATAAAAACAATTAAACATTTGTTTGAATACTTATTAATTTTATTTTTCACTTGCCTCAAAGGCTGTGTAATTTAATTATTTTTAAAATTTATTTTTAAATCAAATTTATACCATCTTCTGAATTAAAAATAAAAATATCTCAAGCGTTACATTTTAATAGTAATTAGATTTTATATGTTAAGAAATATTTTACATACTTTAAAAAATAAAAAAAAATAATAATACAAAATTACAAGGATATTATTTCATGAAGTTAAAATTTACATTTTAACTTTATATTTACATAAGAAAAATAAAATTATCTTCGGTTTTTCTTATTAGAATTTTTAAGCTTCCTCTAATTTCATAAAACTCTTCCACTGTTAAAAAAGTGTTTTGATTTTCTATGATGATGAAAACATTTGTACAATAAATCAAGTTGACTGATAAAAAATTAACAGTTAATGATTACAAAATACATGTTGCAATAAGAGTCGACCGGAACTTTATTGACCCTTGCATAATTCGAAATTGTTTTCGTGCCAAAGTTCAAACAAAACTATGTAACTTTACTGTTATGATCTAATGAATAATTAACCTTGGATATATCTTTTTTTACGTTCTTAATTTAAACACGTTCTTCGTAATTTATTCTTTTTTTACAAAAATTTCACTTATAATTACATCATGTAATCTTGTAGATAGATATAATGGAACAACTTTATAATAGATAGAGAACACCTGAATTGGGGGCAATCTTCGGTGATAAACAAATATTTAAAATTAAAGAAAGAATAATAAATGAAAAAATAAATAAATAAATATATATATACA
>JAPDSC010143672.1:0-22858 GCA_026290005.1 Latrodectus geometricus
TATGATTGAATAAAAAAACTCTTTTATTTGTAAGCACAAATATCTTATCATTTTGATTATAATCAAATAAAATCAAATTTTGAATAAATTTTCATTTCAAATAACTGGGACTTCAATACACTCTGACTAATCAAAACTCAATAAAGAATATAAAAAAAGAAACATTTGTATTCTTTAAAAGGAAGCTTTGTTGAAACTTTCCAGTAAAGAATACAAATGATGACTAATGTTTCTAAGAATCTATGTCGGCAAAAGAAGAGATTTGGAATATAAATGACAAATGCTGATTTCTATCTCGGGAAATGATACACAAATAATGAAGTTAAAATACTAAAACAAACCAAATTAATACACTATAAAATTTTAAAACTATAGATAGATATTAATTTATACATATTTCCGTTTCATTCCCATCACTTGTAAAAAATGTTTTTAAGTGACAAACATTAATTATTTTGTTTCTACCTCATAAGTAAATATATTATTATTAGATAATTAATAAAACGAAAGTTTGTTTGATTCAAAATCCGTAAACATTGAATAACTAAAAGTTTTAAAATTCCTTCCCTAATTATTTATCATCGGGAAACAAGGATAGAAATAAATAAAATAAAATTTTCATTCGTGAAAAATTTTTTTATCAAAAATATACCTCGATTTTAGAATTATAAGTTGAATAATTTAATTATGGAATTTTGCTACATTCATTATATGGAGCGATTTTATGTATTCGATAAGTGATAAATTTTTAAGACCTTCGAAAATGTGAAAATTGTAAGAATTTATTCACGAACAATACTGCATTTCCGTATATAGTTACTTAATATTTAATTTCCATATTCTTATATAAATCTTTTATCGTACAAAATGTTAGTAAAAATAAATGAATTATATTTTAAAGAACCAATTTTTTTATATTCGAGTTGGCACAAATTTTAACTAAATATATATTACATACATATTATATCAATTATGTGTATTACCATTTAATAATTTATTAACACAAGACATATTCAAACTATTTCATTATACAAGAAAAGAAAATGTTTTCATATAAAAATATTATAAGTTAATGAGAAAAATCTCTCGAAAAAGATTGGCTCGATGATATTACAATCCATAGCAAACAATGTGCATTGTATGAAATGAAAATTATTTCAAAGTCTACTGACTTATTATGAAAGAGAATATCCTTTTTTTTTATTCCTTTTTTTCTCTAAATTATATACTTCCACTTTTATAACTTCGCTTTCTTACTTTGTAATTTAGCTCTTAGCATCGAAATAAAAAATATTTTTTTAAACATTTGGTATAATGCTTTTTATAAACATACTATTTTCATATTTTTCAAGAGGCTCAGCAAATTCCTTCTAAACAGCTGAAAAGTATGCGAGTCCATTTTTTCAAGTTAAGTTTATTTTGTAAAAAAAATGAAGTAATCTTCTAATGTTCAAACTTTTATTACTATAATTGGAAACGTGTAATAAAATTTAAACTTTAAAAAACATTTTCCCCAACTATAATATACCAAAACTTTTATTTAAATATTGAAAGATTAATAATTTTTACTTTTACTATTTCTGAAATATAATTTTTAAACCTAAATAATAAATTTTTTAGTAAAAACTTTATTTATTGTTGATTTATGAAAATAAAAAAAAACTACTATTGGAAAATAAGTAAAAGAATCTATTTTTCTCCATGAATAAATTAAAATTTTATATAAAATGCTGAAGAATGATTATTAAATAATTTTAATTAAATTATCAACAAAATTATTATTTATGATTTTTTCTAATTTATATTATAAGAAAACTATTCAAGTAAAAGTAATTGAAATTTTTTGGGAATGATTTTATAACAAATCATAAAGTGATAGGTGGTTTATTTTCAAATTAGCATAAACAATTAAATTTATTATCATAATATATTTGTGTGTATTGTAATTTTGAACAAAATAATAAAAATTATGAACAAAAAGCTTAAAAATTTATGAAAAAGAAGACTGCATATTTTATTACATAAAAATATTATAATTTAAATTTTGAATTATTACTTGAAATTATTATTAAATACTGATTGTTGAACTTAATATTATAACACAAATATCAAGAAAGATAATGATTATGGTTTAAGTTAAATGATAATTTGCATGAAGATAAATCGTAAAATCGTAAATTCAAATATCGTAAAATGCAGACAAATGAAAATATATCTCTTATTAATTATCTCTAAAATTAAAGCCGTTATATTGAAACATATCTATGGAAAATAACATTACTCATAAAATATTATTTTAATGTGTTTCTAAAATAGTGGGTTTAGAAACATATAAATTTGGTTTATGTTGAAATAATTTAATAAAAAAAGACTTTTTCTAAATTTTTTTAAATATTTAAAATAATTTTAAATACAGGTTTATTATACTTGGAATGCAGATAAATAATTTAGAATAAAATATCTCGTCAGCTAATGTCATTTAAAAAGTTTATCTATTAAAAAATGTATTGTAAAATGTATCATCCTTCCGCGAAGCAGTCATGATTTTAAGATAAATTTTTTACTCATTTATCGTGACCAAAAATAATATTAGAGAGTTTCAAATAGAAAATATCTTAAGTCAAAAGTGGTTAGATGAAAGAGTTAAAAAATAAATGTTTATTGAATATTCTGTCTTTCTTATGATTCGTTACTGTGGCTTTCAGATGACACAAATACCATGAGAACATTGATATATGATACAATATTAAACAATAAATACGTTGCTAGTTTTTTATATTTATATTGAAAGGACTGTCTTTGAATTTCACTTCTCCTTGGAAAACCACTCCGTATTTTTTCTTATTATGCATAGTACTGACAAGAGGAAGTTAGAAACTGACAAGCACATTTAATTCACGTGAATCATGTGAACACACGAAATCAATCATAGGAACATAGGAAACATTCTGTGTGTCTAAATTATTTTTTAGCACATTAGCTGACTTCATAGAATAATTTCATGTATTTAGACACTTTTAAAAAGAAGAAAAAGTGTAGATACCAAATTAGTTTATTCTACCATAAAATCAGGTTTGATAGTTGAGATTTTGAATATCCTTATCCTATCATTCAGGCTGTTTTCATATTTGTGAAAAATTCAAACAATCATAAAAAATTAAATAATTTATTGTATTATAGAAAGTTAATATGAGCTGCTACAATGTATTCTAATTTTCTTCTGCGTGAATTCTATTAGATTAGAATTATTCACTCCATCATTTTTAGAATGCAATAGTATCATAATATACTTTGGAAATAAATATACTTTATATACTTTGGAAATAAATATATTATACTTTGTATACATTAGTATGGCTTGTATTCCACGAACATTGAAAATTATTTCAGAGTTATAATAAGACGTTTATTTTGAATGTTTATAGTTTCAACAGTATATTTCACAAACTTATATAATGAAAATTCCTTAAAGTTCTAGAACATTTATTTTGATGATCATTAATTTTTTGTGAATTTACCTATATGCAGTAAATGTAAATCTAAAATTTCAAAATTTACATCTATCTAAAATTATTTTATGTGTATTTTAGTGTTCCATGAATTTTTTTGCAAAGGACATATGCTGACTGAATACTTTATTTATACAGAATAATATTATATCATTTTTTTTTAAATTAGCTTGATATATTACAAGGAAATATATTTTTAATAATACTGCCAGCATATAATTTAAATTTGAAAATCTTCTATTTTATTATATATTTTCATAAAAGATTAATGTAAAAAAAATATTTAAGTAAAATAGTAGCAAATCATTCATCAATTGTATCTAAGGTGAAAACATTTTCCATTGTTTAATATTGTTGCTTTAAATTAATCATTTCATTTATTCTTCTAAGAAACATAATTCCACTACTCAAAGACAAATTCTTATTAATTTATGTCCACCTTTTCACGGCCAACAGTTTTTGTCTCAGTATATCAGATTATGCTTTTATTAGAAAACATGTAATATTTATTGTAGATAGGACTATAATCATTAATTTAAATATTTTTTCTTAATTAAAATTGTAACATTTTTAGTTGCACAAAGGAGGACATGTATCAAAACAACTTTTCACTCTGAATAGGAATTGAATTAATCTTTATCACTTTACTAAAGCTCTTGAACAAACAAGCTCATGCATCTTCTTCTTTTTCTTTTTACGAAATTTAAATGAAAAATGCTGTAATACATAATAAATTGTCAGAAGTTATTTATAACTATGCTTTGACACAAATGGGAAAGAGCTATTATTTCTATCTTAATAAATTATCTCAGTTTAAACGGATCATTAGTTGATTTAGAGTAGAAAAGCATAAGACTAATAGATATATTGAAAGGAAAAGTAACTTTCTTTAAAATATTTTATTTTTGTACATTAATTTTTGTATTAGAAAAAGAATATATTTGAGATCAAAGCGAGTGTATTTGAGCAAGTAACAAAATAATATGTTACTCGAGGGAGGATAATTAAGATAAAGAAAAAAATAACTAAGTACGAGTGTAAATAAGTATTCCTGACAGCAGGTGTGAGTTGTTTTTCTGATTTAAGAAAAATAGGAGATAAAGAAAATAGAAAAATTGTTCATGATAAAAGAGAAAAACTGTTTTTCGATCTTGATAAATACAAGAAAAGCAACAACGAAAATAACTGTATTCCTTGATCAGGTGGATCAAAATATTTGTGTAGTTAACCGAGACTATGAATTAGAGAAATACTGCTAAACTCATGCTTTGTAAATAATTGAATTTTTGTAAGCATGATGTTTATCACTTCATAAGATGTTGAACGAATAAGATGTTTAAATCGAAAGAATAAGATGTTTATCACTTCATGGGTGACTAGGAAATATAATGAAAGCTTAAGACTTCACTTCTGCTGGGTAAGTAGAATTTTTTTCTCTGCAATTCAATTCAAGACATATATTTTTGTTTTGAGTTAAGCCAATATATTTATAATGTGAATAGGATAAATTTTTAAATATTACAAATGTGAAATTTTGATGTATGTATTTATTGCTATTATATGCACAATTATTTCAAAACACCATATTTTATATTTATTATATTTATTATTTTATATTTATTATATTTATTATTTATATTATTTATTATATTTATTATTTATATATATTTATTATTGTTATTTTAAGACCATTATTATTTCCATTTAAAGTTAGTTATTCATACAGATTGCACGAAAACTTAAATTCTTTTTTGATTTTACACCTCAACAAAAGTCATTGTATAAATCTTATTTTAAAATTTAAATTTATCTTAGTAACTTAGCACTTCAGATATTGAAAATTAATAATGCATTACTTTATTTATCTCATTTGAGTACTTTATTTATGTTTAATAACATTGATTTCACTTAAGGAAAAATCGGAAATATTAAATTGATTTATATGTTAAATGGAGGACAAACTACTTACAATTTATTCAACTAATACATAATACAAAACCTATAGATATATATATTTTTTGGCAAATGAATCGATTAAATCCCTTTGGACCGTATTACAATAGAGTGGATGGTATAACGAATTAAAACACATTTTATGTTTCGCAATTTGTAAATCCCTTATTTTCATGAGATTAAACTTTGCTCTAAGCTTGTTGTCAATTCTGAGAAACTTTTGAACTTTTAATTAAGTATTTGTAGTTTAAATCCGTATTATGTAATGATACAATTTATTTTTCTTTTACGATCTTTTATCTGAGATTAAATTTTGCATGCGTAAGTTAATTATTTTATCTCTTGAACAATGAAATAAGTTTCTATATTCATTTGCCAAAAAATATATATATATCTATAGAAAATATATATATCTATATATACTATATTCAAACTCTTTTTGCATTTTAGATTAACATTAATACTAAAACAAAATTTTAAAAAATACCATGTTTGAATGTATTTTTTTATATAATTTAAATAAATCTTAGTTTCATTACTTATTCATGTTAATTTTTTTCTCGTATATTTCCCAAAATATTTATTCAATTAATGATAATTAACGAATTCTTCCTCTTATTTTACTAAATGATTAAAGCTTGTTTTATAAATATGTTTCAACTAAATATTTATTAAATTATAAGGTGTAAATAGATTAATAAAAAAAACTTTAAATATATTAACATATGTATTCCTAAACATTCACGTTCGGATTGGATATTTTCGTAAACTTTTGTAGTATGTATGATAAATGTTTTCCATTGTAAAAATAGAAGAGGAAGAATAAAAATAATAAAGATGAAATAAAAAATAAAAAAGATTCTTTCTTTAATTTATGTTATATTTTCAAAAGACAATACTCTCATTTTCATACAATTTGTCAAAAGCTTTATTTCAAGTGTTCGTATGAAAATTTATAGTATAAAAAATTGCTTTGTAAAAAAAAACTGGTATTTTAATTATTTTTCTTTGAAAAAATATATCTTCATTTTATGATTTATAGTTGTAAAAATTTATAGTTGGTATTTTAAAACTGTGGTAATTCCTTTTTAAGAGGGTGAAGAATATCTACGAATTTAAATATAATGTCAATTGATGGAATACACCCTTTCTTAAGTTGTTTATCGAATCTTAGAATTGTAGTAAAAAAATTGCTCCATACAATTGCAGATTTTTAAACTTGGTTCCTATAGTGATCCTCAATACAATTCAGTCTTGATTCCCACTGATTATTACTTTTTCAGGAATTGTAGAATAATTCTGGTATCAGTCTAACAAAGTCATTGTAAAGCATCTAAAAATAAAATGTTAATATTAAATACTGGAACTATTTAAAAATATTGAAAAACATACTTACATTTAAAAATATTTGATATTCGAAAACTATATTTTTATTCATTGTATATTTTAATACAAATCATAATAAAATATGTCATTTTATCAGCACACTTCTATCATATATAATAATTCACGAAATTTCAAAAAATATCTGTTATAAACATTATTATCTCTAATAATGTTTAAGGGTACTAACTGAAGAAAAATTGAAGTCTTATCAATGCATGATTTTGTCAACAGTGAAAATAAGAAAAAGAATTATGTCTGTAAAATGTAAATAGATTTGTCAATTTCTATAACAAAAACTTAAACAGATGTGTGTTAAATCTTGTTATAAATTCATTTTAATGCATTTGTTCTGATAAAATGAAATACATAAATTCAGGATATTTCATTTAAACTTTTGTTAAGTTGCTCGAAGCATTACTGAATGTTTCGAAGGACAGTTAATTATATTTAGAAAATTAACAATCAAATATTACTATGCAAATTTATAAAAGAATAGTCTTTCGGAAAAGCTGTCTGCAAGATAATTCTATTCGCTGAAATGATCGAACCATAAATAAAGAGCACAATAACAATAAAATATTATCGTAGAAAAAACACAATCAAATGTGTGGTTTAAGTTGTTGCTGCAGTGTCTATTTGAATAAATAAACACAAATTATATTCTGATAAAAAATGAGCTTTCAAAAAGGAAAAAAAAAGATAGTTAATGTAAGACATTTGTTTAAATATTAACCAGAAATTTTTTTCTGTATTTCCGGATAAAAATGCATCTTTGTTAAATATTTCTGCCTATTGGTTTTTATGTTTCCTGGAAAAGATTAGTTTCCAATGATACATAATTAATGTACAATTATAAAATAGGGAAATATCATTTAATTCTATTCTAGTTCACATCGAATTTTCAGAAAAGTCTATTGATAACTCAAAGATGTTAATAAAATGAATATAAAAGTTTTGAAAAAATGAATCAGGCATCGTTCTCGTTACCAAACGGTGGTGAGTTCGAATCCTGGCTTAGCCGAAGATCCGTCGTGTTCATTAATGGCGACTGGGGCACGTTAAATCCGTCGGGTCGCAATGTCCTCCATGTTCCCATTACAAATTAATACCTCTGGAGGTGGTTGGAGCCAGGATTTGGATCTTCACTGGTTTCAATCTCTAAATTAGAATATTTATGGGCTGCTGCCATCTGTGAGCCAAAAGTCGTACTTCCACCTTCGTATGAGGGTGCTCTCTTGAAAAACGGAAGACGCTCTCTCTGACTTCATTCGTCTAGACTCTGTGATGGGCGGGCTTAGCGTTGCCAAGTGTCATTGACAACAACAAGAACTTTTAAATGAGGGAATGTTTTAGTTATAGGTAATAAATTTTAAGTTAAAATTGAAAATGAAATTTATTTAATTAAGTTTAGCATTTTATATAAATCTAAAAATGAAATTGTTTTGAATATATGAGGTATATATGTTTGATTGCTATTATTTATTTACAAATAAAAAAAAATATGAGACCAAATGAAAATGAAATGTTTTTTATATTTCATTTTTATGATTGTAAATTTATTATTGAATGTATTTGTAACTGATAATTCCTTTAATTTAAACAACACGTTTTAATTCACTTTACAAAATGTTTATCACTATTTCAATCACTACCACTGGATTTTCGTTGCAATTTAATAAATTTATAATAATTTAATTGGGAAAATCAAACAAAAATCTCAGTTTTGATAAACATACACTTTAATAATTAACATTTTTATTATGTATAGGAGTTTTGTAAACATTCACATGGTGTCAAAAGAAAAGGGAACAAATCCTGCTAAAAAGATGTGTTCACAAAATTATCCCAAAAATATTTTTTAGATAATTAATCTTTTCCAAATCATTAATATCTCTAATAATGAAACGCTTAGACAAAGATTTTTAGCAATTCAATTGTCCTGAGATTTGAAGTCAATGACACGTGACGTTCTTCTTAGCATATGAGATGCCTCAGTAAATTGAGTTCAATCGTTAAAGGAATCGGTTGGGCTGACAAGTTAGTCGAGAAAGTCCTGATTACTTTCTGAGATATCATTAATTACTCAACCTAGATATGTCATGTTTCTCATTACTTGACATGTATCTGTGAAAGATCATGAAGTGTATATTACAAAGCTCTATTCAGTGAGCAGATTTTTTCTTTGAAAGTATCTGATTCGTTTGTCACACGTGACAACTTTAACAATATTCAATGCTTTTAGAGATATTAAATATAGGAAAAGAGGATACTTATATTTTTTGTGTTTACTGTGGAACATTTATGGTGTTGAAAAAAGACATCGATTTAAGTCCACTTGCGAGAGACGTATATATTTAAAATATCAGGCATTAGATTAATTACATTTCAATATTTAATCACAAATAAAAGTTAATTTTCATAAATGAATTTATATGTCTTTGTGCACTTTTCTTTATTATCAATTATATGTCTTTGTGCAAATTTTCAAGAATTACTTTTAAGGGTAACAACCAAATTCGCCTTCAAAACAGGTGTTTAATATCCTTTGTATTATACTCTGTTTTTATGTTAATTAAAAAAGTTAAACTATTTTTTTATTGTCACAAACAAATCAGCTTTCATGGTAAATTTCATTGAAGATGACAAAATTTTGAAATTTTTTAAAGAAAGCAGCATTTTAATATCAGTTTCATAAATGATTTTAGTGCCGCCCAACCTGTCTAGTGGTTAGCGTACCTGACTACAGATGGGAGGGACCTGGGTTAGAATCGAGCATGGATGTACTTTCTCTCTCTTTCTTGTCTTTGTCCTTTCTTTGTGTGTCAATGTTTGCCTACCCTATAAACGGGTACCTATTGCATGTGTGTACTGAGGAAGTCGGACTCCACACCAAATATGGTTCAGTTGGAAAAGTGGAGCAGCGCACCCCATATTGCCGGCCTGGCAGGCACACGACAACAACAACAAATGATTTTAGTAAATTAATTTTTTTATCATTAAAACATTATTTAAGGTCAAATATTGTACAAATATAAAAATTATAAGTTATAGAAAGGGTACATATGCAAACACATATCTTACAAATAGAAGAAACACATCATTATTGAAACTGTATTAAATTAAATTGCTTATAATTTTTTTGCGGAATTTTTTAGCAAATGTTTCTCTAAAGCAATGCTTTCTATTTTATTAATATTTCTCTTACTTTTACTGTATTTTTATTTCTAGCAACGAAAATAATATGAAATTCATGAACTTTATGTAATAAGAAACATACTGAATGAATGGATATTCTTGATAGCTGATATACATTTGTATTCAAATGACGTATATAACGAATATTCAAAACAATATAGTAAGGAAATTCAAAATAAAATAAATGAAACAAAGTTGGAAAATTTCCAGAATGCCACAACCCCGAAAAAAGTACAGCACAAATATTTAACTTCCTCACAAAATGTTAGAAAGTATTTTTGAATGCTTTGCAAACAATTTTGCTTACGTGTTTGAGACATTTATGTGATAATTCAGGATTCACACATAGTTGCATAATAACATATGCTTCCATTCATATCATTATGTCCAGGCAGTTTTTCTGAAATGATATTTTAATGATGAGATATTAGCGTATAGAAAGAATTTAATATATGACAAGATGGCAGGAAGTTAATATTTTTTTCCAGACAACAAATACAATTTTCAGAAATCACAATAGATTATCATAGATTTTAAAAAAAATCAAAGGTTAAGTACATATTTAAAAACTAGAACAAATAGTAAGTTAATAAGAAATGCTCAGTAATTATAATAATTAAAATTATAATAATTTTTATATTTATAATGATTATAATTTCAGGTAATTATAATTTGTTCATATATTTTAATGTTAAAATCCATCAAATAAAGAAAATAATAAACGTGGTTTTTCTTTCTCAATATATTGTCACCATGCTAAATAGATATGAATATTTTACCTGTATTATTATTTAGTACTTTACGATTAAAACAATATTGATAATATTTTTAATCTCTGTTTCGTGCTTTATTCAAAGCAAACTAATAACTAAACTATTAATAATCTGTGAATATTTGTTAAATTATCTTGTTGTGGGAACAATAGTTTTGATAAAATTTATTTTAAATAACAACATTAATAATTTTTTTTCAAAAATATTAATGCAAAATTGCATATTTTCTTTCTATATTACGAAGGATATCAATAAGATAAATGTCGTAAAATTATTCTATATTTTTCTTCATTTAATAACTTTAAATTTAATAAATATCGCTTCCTAAATATTTCAGATTGCGAGCTTGTCTTTTAATTTTACCTAATTTATGGAAAATAAATAATAAATTAGATAAAATTAAAAGTCTGATATCAAAATAAATAAAAATATTAATTTATATTTAAAGGAAACTCGTTTTATGTTTTTTTTTCTAAAAAAATAATTTACCTAAGGAAAGATAGAAAATTTAAAACAATAAGCGGTATTTATAAAATATTATCCGTTTTAAAAAACTGATGTTTATCCTTTGTAAGATTTCATAAAGCAATTTAAAATAACTTTTTGCTTACTGATTTAACTATGTTTTTCTTCATGCTATAATGAGAAGAAAGGTAACACCTTCATTTGAAAGTTAAGATTCATACAAAATAATACTTTAAAAATAAACACTAAAATGTATACCTAATTTCTATTTTTTTGTTACTTTTATATAATGTCCTACTACTAGGATTTCCATCTATTAGCAGAACAAGGGACGGAAGTGGTGGCACCTTATATAATAAGGCAGTCAGTGGGTGTGACATCGAGGCCCTGAAAGGGGAAGAGCCTTCGTAATATTGAAGCAAAGATCTTACAGAAAGTCCTCAAAACCACATGGCTTACGTCAGATGACGGCATATTTTACGTGTTCTAGTCATCATTAGTGCGCACGACGAATCTTCGGGAAGCTCGGGGTTCGAATTCATTACCTACAGATGACAAAGGTGAACTCTCTAACCAACAAGGCTGCTTCTTTTTAACTTCTATATATATTAATGAGGCTACTGCCTAATTAATATCTGAATATTCATAAGTTATTGGCTTTGAAACATTTATATTGTTCAAGGAATGTTAAATTACATAATCAGATTAAAATAGTTTATTACACAATTGAAGTATGCATTATCAAAATTAATATTAACTTTTAGTATGATTGACATATTACGTTAAATATTTTTATCCTATGGTTATTTCGATTAGGTCTTATAATTTTAATTGAACTTTGAAACACTGTAATTACAAACATTCACTTTGTAAACAGGGTTCCCAAATGCTTGAACTGAAGATAAAAGTTTGTATATTAAGGAAGAAATTCAAAAATAAATTATGTATATATATATTTATCAAATAATAATACATATTTATTTTGCTTGAAGTATTAATAAATTTTATGTAATTTCCCTATTTACTTTAAGTAAATAGGAATAGGGAATAGATGATAATAATAATAATTTTATTCACACATAAAAAGATTTTAATTTAATAAAAACATAATGATTTTAATGTAATTGATATTAATAATTAATTCTATGTATCAGCAATTTCAAGTTAAGAGATATTTTGACAGTTATAAGTAATGCAAGGCTTATTGTCATATTTTGTTACAAAATGTAATGAATATTACCAATATGCATTATTCAATCTAAGTAAAGCAAGAAAATAAATAAATAAAAATAAAACTTTCAATCTACTTAAATTAAGAAACATGATTGAAGTTAGTTAATTTCCATGATAATATGCAATTAGGCATTAAACTAAGCAATGCATTTAACTGAACAGCGAATTAAAAATTAAAAGTTTTTCAATGGTGAGTTAAATGCGGTTGCTTCATTTACTTAAAACAGAGGAAAGAAAGCTGAGTTTTATTGTGTTAGACAAGTTTTCAGACTTGTTTCTCAGTTTCCGAGTCAATTCTTTACTGCAAGTCAATTTAAAGGTTACACTTCAAGGATATTTGGCGTCTCTTTATTCGGTAAAAGTGAAAATTAAATTCAATTGACAAGGAGTTGATGCAAGAAGGTTGTAAGAAAGTGCTGTTCTACAGTTTCGCAAATTTGCACTTTTCCATTTGATTACTAAACTATTTCTGTAATTGTTTTGCTGATGAAAAATGGAATGTAGTGATAGAGCCATATAAAATTTTAACAGGATATATTAAATTAAGTGAAATATGTTTTAAAATATTAATTTATGTGAAGAATTATATTTATAATTGTTATAGTTAAAAAATTTCATTGTGTTCTTTCTATTGATCTAATCTAATAAAATCTCTCATTTGGGATTTTATTAGATTAAAGATATACTTTAAAAAAAGTTACTAAATCCGTTTTATATTTACAGAGAAATTAAGGTAATCTTGTTTTCAAATAACCATGGTTATTTCATTTTCTTAATTTAAAATACGGTATTAAGTGTCAAAAGTATGTTTTAGTAATATTACTATTTTATATGTAATCTATTTCTGTGTCTATATGAATAAACTAGTTCATATGAAGATTTAATAATTCATACATAATTTATAATTTAGATCTATACATATCTATATACTGTATTAAGTTCATATGTAGAATTAATTTATATGCATTATTTTCCTTGTTTGTTATTATTGTTCATCAGTGACTAGACATGTTTCATAGAAAATAAATCGGGTGAACTGAATAGTTAGGGTTGCAAAACAATTTAATGGGTCAAGAAGAAAATGTTGAAATTATATAGAATGCGTGACAAGCTCAGGTAGAAATTATGCACTGCTTAGATTTTTCCTGAATTTTTAGAGCCAAGAAAAAAAGACAGAAAAAATCTGGAGATATAATGGTGAATATTTTTAAACATTAATTTTATTTAACTGAAATTGGCATTCTTTCTACAAACTTGCATTAAACATTTGTGTATATATTCTATAGTATGAAATCTGGGCATGTTCTAAATACACCTTTTTTGTATAAATGATTAAATAATATCTATTTAAATATATTTCATCACAATATGAAACTAAAATATCATTTTATTATTTATTAATACATCTTTATATGATGATATAAATGGAAAATGAAAGTATTCTCTCTCACTTAGCTATCATGAAAATTAAATGTAATACTGTTGATTTTTATTCAATTGTGTGCAACATTAGATTTTTATTCATATCCTTGCCGCCCAACCTGTCTAGTGGTTAGATTACCTGACTACAGATGAGTGGGACCTGGGATCGAATCCTGGCTCGGGTATGGATGTACTTTCTTTCTCTCTCTTTCTTGTCTTTGTCCTTTCTTTGTGTATGAATATTTGCCTACCCCATAAACGGGTATCTATGGCATGTGTGTACTGAGAAAGTCCGCCTCCACTTCAAATATGGTTCAGTTGGAAAAGTGGAGCAGCGCACACCATATTGCCAGCCTGTCTGGCACACGACAACAACAACGTTCATATCCTTAGTTATGACTTATTCTTTAGAGACATTTATATATTTATTAGTTGAATCGTAAACTACTAAAATTGTTTTAAATTCTTATTTAGCATCAGTATTTTGAAGTATGTATTTAATTTAAATAAATCTAATTAAAAACACGTGAAAAATTCAATGGGAGTATGAAAAATTATTGTATTTTTAATTAAAATGAATTTTTATATTACAAAAGGAAAGAAAACAGAATTAAATTCAATTCAGTAGAAAATTTTATATTTAGTTAAACGTTTACGTTATAAACTTCATATTTATGTTCTGTTGCACAAAACTACTATTAAAATAATGAAAATGAATTTAAAAAATATAACAGGAAAATCTTTTATCTTTCTCTAAATTTAAAGATTTCCGCACCAAATGTCTTAGGAAATCTCTTGTCAAAATTTATCAAAAGAATATTTTCCTCTTCTGACAAAACTCTCTTTTATTTCATCTCAACTTTTATCCGAACACATCCCCAATTATTTCTATTCCAGAATAAATTTCGTTTTTATGCTTTATAATTCTTATGAGATTTCAAGCAATCCAAACATGCTTAGTTGAAAATTCTCTCACACTTTTTTTTTTAATTTATTTTTAACATTCAGAAACGAATATGTAGAAAACTACCATACTATTTCAAATTATAAAATTAAGGTAAGTATAATATTTTGTTCTAAATCTTATAAACTTTATTTTTATATACAATAAGAAAAGTATGATGCTCATATTAGAATTGGAATCCGGGTGTACTAGCTCAAGTTGAATGTGTTATGAAATATTTATATAAGGAATCGTGTACTTTAATATTTAGATAACTCTAGTTTTCGAAAAACTTAATAATTTGTTTCCTAGCTAAAATTAAATAATTTATTTCCTAGTTTGGTCAAGAATGCGTTATTTAACGAAATACAAAATAATTTTGATCAATAAAATTAAAGTAGATATTTGTCAAAACAAAATAATTACTAAAAAAATAAAAAAAAAATTGCAATATGCATTTTCTTAGTCTTGTAATAAGTAGTATATTTCAATGTATATAAAAATGTATCGAATTATCTTTAAAATAAGGATATCAATATTCAAATAGTTAAGACATGTATACATTATAATGTATACATGTCTAAATTATTTGAATACTGATATCCTATTTCTTCATTAATGAAATAAGTGAATACCTAATCATTACAATTTGCCTAAATTTGGTATCATCTATGATACACGTTATATAATAATGGTCAAATTATTAAATAACGCTTAATAATTGCATATATATATATATATATATATATATATATATATATATATATATATATATATATATATATATATATATATCCATTTTTATCCTAAATTATATTGTCGTTAATTGAACTAATTGATACGGATTCATTTAACCTGAAAATAAAAGAGACGTTATAATGATACAACTGATTTTTCCAATTTACAGAAACTCAGTTCATTGCTAGCAATAAACCATTTAATTACTAAGACGTCCTTACTTTCTGAAACAATGTTCATAATATATTTGATAAATAAAATAAAAATTTGGTCTTTTATATCTTGGAAAGATAAATTCTGTGATTTTCAGGAATCTGTCAAGAAACAGTTGTAAATCCGTGTATTTTTACTTGATACTTAGTGTTGTGCAAATAGTTTTTAATATATCATTTTTGTAAATATTTCATGCATTACTCCTAGAATTTTCTTACACTGTCAAAGTCATGAGGAATTTTATTTTCCAAAATGCACTTGCAATTCTTTGACACTTAGATTATTCTTAAAAATATCTGCTCCTTCAAATGACATTCAACAGTGATAAACATAATATGTAAGCTACAATAACAGTGAATAAATAAAAGAGTATTTATAATAACTGTTAATGATTCATGATCACCTCTAAACATGGTTATAAATTATTAAAAAAATATTATAAATTATTGAATGTTTTTCACTTTTATCGTTAAGTTTATATGATCCTCAACTCGTACTGGGAAACATTATAATTTCTCATAATTTTATAGAGTAATATTTTAATGCAAAATTATAAATATTATTAAATATTTGGTTCTTAAGAAATCAATGAACATCATGACGTATTAAAATAAAATGTAAAATAATATTTAAATTTAAAAATTTAAATAATATTGACCTGTTTGTACGTTTACTTCAATACATATTTTAAGAAAAATGTATTGGATAACAACTTGAGTTATATCTGTCATTTTGTATTTTTTCTGTTTTATTTCGTATTTTACACAGGTATTGAAAAATACAAAATATTCAAAATTACTGAATGTAAAATAAAGCTTAATTTGTTAATTCAGTAAATACTTTATATTTAAATATCTACAATATACATCTTTAAATTAGATAACTAGTTTATTACAAATAGACTAGTTATCATCTAATGATAACTAGTATCCATTTCAAATTTCTAATAAAATTAATAAATTTTATTCTTCTTGCTATGTCTACATATGGTACTCTTTGTTTCGCCGTTTCAGCTACATTACCAGAATAAAATTTAAGATTTGGAATTATCATTGTCTTTTTTGCCTGTAATTCTAAAATTTCTTTATGAAACAACATGAAACGCAGGATGTAGAAAATATGCTAATTACTTTGTTGGAAAGCAATGAAACTAGTAAATGGTCTGGTGAATAACCAACTTATACAACGTAACAAAAACATATCACATTTCATGAATATATCGAGTATAATTCTTATGAAAGAAAGTTTGAGATGCATTTAAAAGTAGATTTGAAAACTGTTTCTTTCCCAAATGATTATTAAATATTTAGAACCGACGAATTTAAGACTTTAATAGAAAGTGTTAACAGCACTGCTGATAAAGCCAATAGAGAACTTGAAAATGATTCTAATGAGAAATATATTGGTCCATTACAAAATGACTGTTTATCTGTAGTTAATTTTGTTATTTAAATTGTGAATGTTCAAAGATATTAATACACTTTTAAAAATTAAAGTTTCATAGTTGAAAAGAGTTCATGAATACAGTGTAGTGACGATAAATAGTTTTGAATCAAAATTTTTTTAATGATACTTTGAAATCTATTGAATTTAATAAATATTTAATGAATTATAACTATACTATTTAAGAATTTTGATCCATTCAGTTTCAAGGGTATTCATTTTGATGATATGAAAGTAAAATGAGTTGTTAATGATACATTATATAGAAGAAATCAATATATTAATAATCAGTCATCGAATTAACTGTATAATAATATACGGAAAGAAACTATTATCAAAACATGAATTAGCAACATTTTTCAACATGAATTAGCGACATTTCTAAAACATTTTTTTCTCTTAAATTTTAAACATCACTTTTAGTTTTTACGGATTTATAAAATTATATTTTATATTTGAAATTATTAAATAATCATGACAACAAACAATAGGAAATTATTATAAAAAGAGAATTTAAGATTTTAAATTCAGACATGTTAAATGATAATATTTTATGAGATGCTTTTTTCCCTTTAAAAATCGTTGTATAATTAATAATTTCATTGTTAGCATCTATTAAATATTTAAAATCCTAAAACTTATTTCATTTTAAAAATTCTTCAAATGTTAGTTTTAATAGTTTAAAAAAATTGCATTTTTTAAAAATTTTTTTATTATACATTTATTTATAGTTTTTCTATAGATTCCTTTAAAATTAATTAATGATTGAATACTTTGTGTACCATTAAATTGGAAATTATACGAATAAATTAGTCCTTATTTAATTAAGATTATGATTTACGTAACAAAATAATAAAATTGTTAAAAACATTTCAAAATTTATGACATTATAATAATTTTTTAAAATAAAACAATGCAATATATATGTATTTATTCAGTGTTTTATACTTTCAAAAGATTTCATTTTGTGAATTTTATTTACGTTTCAACATACTGTATTCTAATTTAATCAATGAAAAAGAAAATACATTAAAATATTTGCATTAAATTTAATGGGTACTTTTATCTTATTTGCTCCTTTTCCTTTAAACTACTCCTTAGAATATTTGATTGCTTTCTTCTTAGAAACTTGCAAAAGAAATCTAAAGATATTTCTAAGAAATCTGTCATGTGAATGTAACTATGGTTACCGCATCCGAAAAACTCACAGCAGAGTTTGTTAATTTTATACGAAAACTCTCTTCATCTTTTCCTAATGTTAATTCCATAAAATTGGAAGAATAAAAACATATTTTGGTTGTCACTACAGTTTTCTACATTAAACATTTGAAGCAATCAGTTTCGCAAAAATGAACACAATAATGGAATAAATAGAAAACGTCCAAAGAATAAATAGGAAACGTCTCTGTATGCATGGCTGAGTAAAAATAAAATCTGTTGTTCTGTTGAATATTATGAAGTATTTTTAGTAGTTTCAATAATTATTAAAGAAAGGGTTAAATATTACATAATGAAAAATGTATTTAATTTAAATTAATATGTATTTTATAAACATGTAAATTACTTAATTTCTTATTTTTTTCAATATGTTAGCTAGGCCATAGAATTATCTGTCGTATATCTTAACCTTAAAATGCTTTTCCTTCAAATTTTTACGATGATTATCAATTGCCTGAAGGACTTGTAGTGCATATTTAATATTTTTAATATTAATCAATATTTATACAAATATGATCTACGTTAGAAGTTTATATTATAAGTTTAATTTATAGTTATTTATGGTAAGATAGATTTATTAAACAAAAGAATTTTTTGTTTTGATAAATAACTGTGAATATTGAAAATATTTCGGATTTTTCACTTTTGAATATAGTTAATGGGTAACAGAAGGAATTGGCTTATTAAATTTTACTTAAATAATTTATAGAACTGACAGAGACAGTAATGTAACAAATTTTAAAATCAATGTATAGTTACACAATTGATTTGAAATTACTTTTCTTCTTCATTGTATCTATCCATGTAAAGTATGTATCATCTTCATGTAAATTATGCACGCATTATTATTATTATTATATTCATTATTTAATTCTTCGTTTCATGTAAAGTACTTACTAAGTGTAACAAATTTATTTATTTTATGATATGGTTTTGTAGGAATATCTTTTTAAATTATGAAATTTGACCTGCTTTAACATATTGTTTTTATTTGGTAGTTTACTAAACATTTTTTACATAACTGATGTACATTAGGCATTGCACTATTTACAGTAAATAAATTTAAAAATATTCATTTTTAACCCTTTGATAATGTTTTATTATTTGATAATGTTAACTAATATAAATATAAATTTTATTATTTGCATTATTAAGAAAAAAAAATAATTGCCGTAATTTGCTTTTCTTATCTCCAAATTTTTTTAATTTAGTCAAAACAATTCCCACTGTAAAGCAACAAATATATGTAAGAATTTATGTTCTTGAAGTATCTGACTTTTAACTTAATTATCTGAGTAGCTTTCTCATTAACATTTAAAATGGGAATTATTACATGCAGAAATCCATCCATAGCCTAACACAACTATATAACTGTTAAAAGCTCAAAATAATTAAAAAATGCACTTTTTATATTCATTATAAGATATTTGTTAAATTAAAAAAATATTATCATTATTTATAAACATGTAATAAATGTAATAGGAATTTTTTAAGGATTTACTATTTTATAGTTGAGAGCAATACATAATAAAGTTTTATTTTCAAATTATTTGGTTTATAATGCTTATTTCTTAATTTATTTATATACCTAAATATATTTTAATTAAAGCCATTTATTTAACAATTCCTTTTTTATTACACGAGATTAATGTAAATATATAAAATGTCTAAAATTATCTCAATGTCTGGTAAATACAACATGTGCAAAAAATAAAAAATTGTGTCTTGTTAAGCAAAATTAGTTGTTATTAAATATTTTTAATCAATTTAATTAAGTTTAATTATCATTTAAACTGAATTTTCTACAAATGAATCTCTAGAGATTAAAATCTACAATACCTGAAGTTTTTTTCAAAATTTATTTGAAATTAAGCAAACCCTCAACATTCCTAAAAATAAATAATAAGTATTATTCAACTTAATAAATTGTGATTCATTGATTTAATGTTAAATAAAATTTCAGTTAAAAATTATTTTTATTATATATCCTCAAATTTTAAAATGTTATTTCAGTATGAATTTTCATCCTAATATTTTTTCGTAAATTAGGACTACACATTTTTTAAAAAAATCAAAGTATTTTAACTATCTTTAAATTCAAAGTGTAATTTACTCATCTGTATTTCAAAGTGTACTCATAAGTTGCAATTGATAATTCCTTTTGTTGTATTATATACTTTGGAAAGTCAACCTAAAATTGCAAAATTAGTGTTGGATAACTAAATATTAAAATCAAATATATTTATGAAATAAATGTTTCAAAATAATCAAAAGTAGACAACTAAAGCACTAAGGCTGATAAATCATTAAAATTTTCTCAGTAATAATTTTTTAACCAATCGAATAATCAATTTAATGCCTTTAATTCATTGTCATATTTATTGTATAATATATTTGAAAATATAGTTTGATGGCAGAGAATAAGTATAATAATTTATGCATTTTGTTTAGAAAAATAATATACATTAAAATGAATAATGATTTATCTTTAAAATATTAACTATATGTATATTTAATGTATAAAAAATCTGTATTTTTTGTAACTACTGAAAATCATTACATACGTTGTGTTTTCTTGTATAATTCTTTGTGTCATCTATTTTATCAATTTATATATAAAATATAGTATATATTACAAATTATATAAATAATAGAAGTTTTTTTTGCAAATTAGCCTCATTTAAATAGTTTATCATTAATAAAATTGATACCACACCATGCTATTTGTATTTCTAAAAATTTAAAAATTGTGATATATTTGTATAAGATAACTTTATACAAATAAAATATTACTAATACAATTAAAATTAATTATTGAAATAAAGATCAATAATACCACAATGTAATTCAAGTGAATACAAAAAATTAAGAATTATAATTTAAGTTTTCTTGACATCTAAGACATTGAGAGCATTCACTCACAAGAAACTACTCAAGGCTAAAAACGAATTGATTTCCTGCTTTGCATTTATTGGGAAAGTCTTCTGATTACACTTTTGTGCCCTTTGCATTAATCCTCTCTGCACTTTCACAGAATGCGAAATACGTGACTAAAGGAACGCAAGTACAATCGAGTTGACGTAACTAATGAGATCTCTGGAAGCGTCCCTATCTCTGGACGGCTCTTCCGTCCGTCAACTCTCTTGGCGATCGAATTTCGTTTACTCAGACGAAGGGAAAAAGGCCACATGCCAAGTCCAAAGAGTGAGATATTTCGAGAAGATTTATCTTGGATATTGAGTAGAGTTTACAAATTTTGTCACAAGTTGTCCCAACTCCCTGAAATTTAAAGTAAATGGCAGAATTATTAGTGGATAAAGTGGAAATTTTCTCTTCCCTAAAGTGGTTTCAAATTATATAAAATTTCTATTTTCCTTAAAATTAGATTATTTCTACAAATTTTAATAATCATGATATTTACTAGCGGATTTTATATTCTTAAACAGCTCTTGTTTGTTAATTGTATTAACATTTTTCATGGTGCAATCTTATATATTAGATGTAATATTTCCTCATCAACAATATAAAAATTAATATTCCGTTTCGTAATATAATAAGATACATTGTGTTATGAAAATTTTAAATATTTTTCAAGCCTTATACAATTTAATGCTCTAAAACGTTATAGTAAATATTTGTATTTGCAATATTAGAGGGAAAATCCAATTATTACAGTACACACTTATTTAAAAAGGCAATAAAATAACACTTAATGAAAATTTACAGTGAATATATTAAAATCACTTTGTTTTCTTATATTAATATAAAATTTTATAAAATTATACATGACTACATGGTAATGTAAACTCTACTGCATAATAAACAAATATGCTGAATATAAAATATTTGAGAGCTTAAGATAAATGCAAAAATTTCAATTGCATATTTTAAAAGCATATTTTATTTATTGCATATTTTAAAGTTATTTTAAATTTTTTCACACAAAAGTTTAGGATGAAATTATTTATTTGAATATTCCGATACTTTTCTCATTTTAATAAATTAAAAAAAACAGGTTTCAAAATATCAAAAGTTTAAAATAAAATTTCATAACTTGTAATTCCTATTCATTTTATAAAATCATTAGCCTACTGATTTGGATTATAGTTTTAAAATTAAATTTTTTTCTTATTATAATCAACTTCAAAATATAAGAAACTTTTACATTAAATTATAAGAATTTATTAATGAAATTATATTTTTGGAGGGCCGTTTTTAAAAGTAAGCAATATTTTCAAGAGAGCAATTCAAGAGAGAATAAATGAAAGTCATAACAATCTTAGTGGTTTCCAACGAAACATCTAATTTTGTTACAACATGAAACTTTCATTTATTATTTATATTTTATTATAAAACTTTCATTTATT
>JAPDSC010143672.1:22868-39523 GCA_026290005.1 Latrodectus geometricus
AAACTTTCATTTATTATTTATATTTTATTATAAAACTTTCATTTATTTATATTTTATGTGTATTTAAACAAACATATGATAAACATTTATTACATTACATTTTTTAAAAACATTATAATTAAATTCAGTAATCGTGCATAGTATAAAGTTATTTAATTCCTGAGTTATTTTAATTTAGGATTACGATTTATGAGGGGAAAATACTCTTAACTTACAGGGATTAATTTGGAAATAATATAATAAGAGATTAAAATCAGTACGCAGTCTAAGTTACATTGAAAATATATACTATAATAATTTAATACTCATATCCATGTGTAACGTTGTACTTTTGCAATGAAGGTGAACAATAATAGTTATTAGTGTGCCTGCACTACAAAGAAATATTTTATAATAAAACGGCACACAAATAATAATTTTCCCATTTGAACCAACTGAAAAATAAAACATAAATTTTAACTAAATTCTTTTTCAAGTTTTACTTTAAAATTAAATTTAAATATTTAAAAGCACAAAAAATAAATAAATATTGAAGAACACAACTACTGAAGATAGTTGAGAAATAAATAAAGAATTGTGCATTAAAATTCTTTATTTATATGTATAAGCACTTAGATAAATATATATTTTCTAATAATTGGCTAGTAATAAGGTATTCCACATTTCAGCACTACAAGAAGCTAAAGTGATGGCAACTTATATGTGAGGTTGACAGTGAGTGAGCCATCGTTGCCTCAAAATTCAGTTGATCTTCGTAATTTAGAAACAGGAACCAACCAGAAGAGCTACAGATTTAACATGTTACTCCCAAAAGCATCTTTTTACATGGAAGAAATTGAGACAACGACATATTTTGTCTCACAGCTGTCGTTAGTTAATAAGTCGGATCTTTGGTTGGGTCGGGATTTGAATTCTCACTACCTTCTGATATCTAGAGTGGACTCCTGGCCAACCAGAAATGCATGGTATATATATATATATATATGTGTGTGTGTGTGTGTCTGGGTTTGTTTGTCCAAGAAAATGATCCTATTTCATATTTGTCCACTGACGAAATTATTGTTAAAAAGTAATGGAATTTTGTGTACTACAATTTGAATGTTTGGTTTCAGGGTTGGGATTGACGCTAACATGAAGAACGAATGTAGTGGCAGATGACACGTTCTTCTCTGAAGTGATATGTCTGAAAAACCACAGTTAATGAGTAAAGGAGAAGTTCGTCAACTAAATAATAACAGTTGTGTCATCAATTCTGCATAAAAGATTTAGACGAATAGCAAAGAAGTAATTGAAAATCCACGATGATTTTGTTCTCGAATTATGATGCATATGGTTGACCAGTATTTGAAAATGTTACTGAACCAATAGCTCTTAATTTCTCAAAAAATACGTTTCAAGGGAAACAGATGCTGTGAATGCCCTTAATCTGGACATGTTTATGGTAAGCGTAAGGAAAATTATAAGATTGAAAACTCATATTGTGGTTTCTAAATTCAGCGCTTTTGAATATACACCGAGCAATCTAAATGAAAGTTTTTTTAACCTATCATGAAGATATTTAAGGATCTTAATTAGTTCCCTGGAAAGCTAGAAATTCAAATGAAAACCAAATTTGTCTCAAAATCATGAAGAAACAATTTCTGTATAACATGTGCCATTCACTGATATTACCAGAAGAATGTTAGGTTTCAGGGCTTGATATTCTAGATAGATGAGTGAAGCATCTCCTCAGCTTTTGCCGTATGACGGATACTGGTATTATTGTGAAACATAAGGCAGATTTGTGATCTTCCACCTGTAACTTGTTCCTTCAACTAATCTTGATTACCACTATTTGAAATTTTCAATTATCATGGAATTTTTAAAAATCTTATCAAATATCAAAGCTTCCGTATCGGAACTATTCCGAAAGGTTCCTTTTGATAGAACAATTTAAGTAACAATATTCCAATTTGTAACAACATCGAGCAATAGCGAACATGTTGAAAACAAATATTCACGAAAATTTGCATGTTTAACAATAGCTGATTTATATATGTGGTCAAATACTTGAATTTTTTTTCTTCTATCGCTTATAGCTTTCTGCAAACATTATTGATCGAATGTTCTCTTTTTTGTAACTCCTTTTGCTTCACAGTTGTTTAAGCATTCGAAAAAATCTCGCAACGGATATCTAGTGCCTCATTTGAAAGACATTTGCCCTTTAATGTTTTGTTTTCTGTAAAACTAGCTTGGTTTATATGTAAGTTTCAGTTGTGAAAAATTATTTCGAGAGTGTTCTACATAATGTTATATTGCTTTCGAAGCTGTAAGTGTTCTCATAGTTATAGTTAAGAAGTGTTTTACTTCTTTATATTATATTTTTAGTTCATTTTACAGATAGTGTAATGTAATGAATATTAATTATTGTGTTAAAATAATCCATGTATAAAAAATGGCTTCATGGTGAGTAGAACTGGATATTGGGAAAGTCGTGAACTAATTTGCTTTCTTTGCTGAAACACACTGGGTCTTACACGAAATTTCATAATTTTTCAACAATAAATTTTGTCTACATTCAGCTTTAAAATAGGATTGCATAAATCAGGCACACAGCCTGCAATATACACTACTGGCAATTAAAATTGCTACACGAATAGGCGACATGCTACAGACTTGAAATTCATACGAAAAGAAGAAGGTGCTGTGATATGCAAATGATTAGCTTTTCAGCGCATTCAGACAAGGCAGGCGCCAGTAGCGACACCTACATTGCGTTTAAATGGGGAAATTGTTCAGCCGGTTCCTCATTCACAAATTGCATTTGAACGTTGTTGCCTGGTGAAAAGTTGTTGTGATGCCTCATGTAAGAAGGAGAAATGCGTACCAGCACGTTTCTGACTTTGATAAAGGTCCAATTGTAGCGTACCGTGATTGCGGTTTATCTTATCGCAGTATTGCTGCTCGCGTCGGTCGAGATCCGATGACTGTTAGCAGAATATTGAATCGATAGGTTTAATACGGAACGCCATGCAGGATCTCAACGGCCACCTATCTCTAGCAACCAAGAAGACAGGCATATTATCCGCATGGCCATAATGGATCGTGCAACCACGTCACGAACTGTGAGTCAAGAAACGGGGTCGTTTGGAAGACAACAAGTGTCTGCACGAACAGTTCGTGACGTTTGCAGCAGCATGGAGTCTCAGCTCGGAGACCATGGCTGCGGCTTCCCTTGACGCTGCGTCATAGACAAGAGCGCCTTCAATGGTATGATCAACGACGAACCTGGGCGCACGAATGGCGAGACGTCATCTTTTCAGATGAATCCAGGTTCTGTGTACAGCATCATGATGGTCGCATCCGTGTTTGGCGGCATTGTGGTGAACGCACACTGGCACCGTGCATTCGTCATCGTCATACTGGCCCATCATCCGGCGTGATGGTATGGGGTAACATTGGATACACGTCTCGGTCACCTCTTGTTCACATTAACGGTGCTTTGAACAGTGCACGTTACATTTCTGGTGTGTTACGACCCGTTGCTCTACCCTTTATTCGAGCCCTGCGAAACCCTACGTTTCAGCAGGATAATGCCCGACCACATGTTGCCGGTATTGTACGGACCTTCCTTGATACGGAACATGTTCAGCTGTTGCCCTAGCCCGAATGTTCTCCAGATCTTTCACCAATACTAAACGTCTAGTCAATGGTTGCCGAGCGACTGGCTCGTCACCAAACGCCAGTCACTACGATTGATGAACTGTGGCATCGTGTTGAAGCTGCATGGGCATCTGTACCTGAACATGCAATCCAATCTCTGTTTGACTCAACGCCCAGGAGTATAACTGCTGTTATTACTGCCAGAGGTGGTTGTTCTGGGTACTGATTTCTCAAGATCTATCCAGCCAAATGTTTTGAAAATTTAATCACTTGTTATTTCTAGTATAATATATTTGTCCAATAAATATCATTTTGTTATCTGCATTTCTTCCTGGTGTATCAATTTTAATGGCCAGTAGAGTACATATTCATAATATATTTTCTTTATTTTGAAAAATAATTTTAATAAAGTTTCGATAAAATTATATATTTTTAGTGATATATTAAAGTATTACAAAAATAAGTTATTGTAATTTAAAAACTAAAAGAATAAAAACAATATTTCTTTTTCAAATTTATATTTGTTTATTATTTATTTATTATTTAAAAATAAATAAATGAGAAACAACAATACGCTATTTAAAATCAATTATTATTTTTAATATAATGTGCATATTCAAGAGTTATTTTCAACATATCTTTTAAAAGTACTTCTAACTTACTTTCATTTTCAGGAACCATATTTAATTTAATAAATAAAAACCTGAATTAATCCAGAAATGAATCTGATAACTCAAAACAGAATATTCTGCAAGATTAAATCTACAACACAGAAATATATTTATGGCGTGTATAGCAACCAAGAAAGCTCCAAAGGCATTGTTAAAGAAGATATCTATTGAATGCCTGGGATCGTGTTGCTATGGTAACTGTCGCTAGGAAATAAGAGATTCCATCCAATATAATAATCCTAGACAGCGTCTAATAGGACAAAACACTGGTTAAAAGAACACGAAGATATTTCTTTATGCGATGTGTGGTAAATTAAAGCAAGACATTAGGAATTAATTTCTAATATTTTTGGGCGAAGTTTATTATTTTGTCACATAAGAAAATGAAATCATCCAAACTATTTGAAATAGATATATCAAATAGTTTCGATAGTATTAAATAGTTTTGATATATTCGAAATAGTTTGGGTTACAACTAAAGAAACTGATAATGGCATGTATTGATTTAGAATAAAAGGTGATAATTATATTTTCCTGACGAAACTTTATCTATGAAATCATCTTTTACGAGAAATGTCTCCCAAAATTAATTTGTGCATTAAAGTAGTGAAAGCAAAATATGATTCATAAATTGATAATTTAAAAGCTTTATATTATTACAAAGCTTTATTTAAAAGCAGAATGCCTTTATTTATTGCACCTATTGCAATTTATTGCTGATATCACTTATGTATAATTGGACTACAATATTTTTCTTTTAAAATTTTAAATAAAATGTTATGTTAAAATATATATATATTATTTCGATACAAATGAGTCAAGTTTAATTTTTTTGTCTATATTTGGTTTTATCGTCATCTTAGAAAATGTTTCGCAAACATACTTAAACGTTATTTACTTCCTTTCTTAAGAACAATGAACAAAGGAAATGAAGAAAATTATTGTTTACGTGGCTCTGTTTTTCAAGAATTTAGTTGAATGGCTGTTGTAAGAAGAAAAGTCAGTTTGCAATAAAGAGATAAAATCAGTGACTCTGGAAAACCAACTTATCAAAGATTGTCTTCTCAATGCTTTTTTTTGTGTGTGTGTGTGTGTTTCATTCTTTTAATTTTGTCTTTCCTTTATTTAGGAAAAGAACTCATTCAATTTAGCAACCCGACAAATACCGAATCCTTAAAAGAAAATAGAAGACTTAGGTTAGAGAGTATATGCTACTTTATTTTTCTCTAAATAATCTTGAAAATAATTGAAACCATTTCATGTGTGGAGGCACAAGATTACATTTAATAATTCTAAGTTTCATAATCATTTCAATAATGTCTAGTGTTTTTGTTGAATAATGTTTAGATTTAAAATAATTTCTTTGCACTTGAATTTCTATTTATTTACTATTTTATAGATTACTATTCCACTTTATATAATAAAATATCAGAAAATACTTTATTCTCTTAGTTTTGTATTTTATTACTATACCATGCAAAACTTTTTATTTTTTAGATAAAAAAAGATTATTTTTGAATATTAATTCATACAGAATGTTTCTTTTTCAAAATACTCTTCGACGTATTTCAAAAATTAAAGAAAAAAATTACAATACATTGTTTGAATTGTTTTCTGTGCATTTGAAAAATAAAAACACGTACAAAATGAAATATTGTTTTGTTTAAACCACTCATCTTAAAATATAATATTTGAAGATGCGTGATGAAATTATCTGTTTTTAAACAACAAATTGTAGGTTATACTCATTAAAAAGAAATTTCCTTTTTCTTCACATATGCAATAATAATATATGTCTAAGTTTTGGTAGATTTGTAGTCATTGGGCCATTTAATTTGATTTTTTAGTGAAATTGATTGTAGCCTAAAAATAATCAACATAACGAAAAGACAGTTGTAGCAAATAAAATTTCTACAATAATTTTAATTCAAGGAATAATATACAATAATGAAATGCAACAAACATGTAATCAAGTAGAAAAAAAAACATTTAACAATTAAAAAGAATTAATATTTGAAAATATTTCTAGTGCATTATTTTACACATTTGAGTAATTTTTAAAATAATTTTTTGCAGGTCAGCTTCTTTTACATCAGTAGTGATTTCTTATGGAGAAAAAAATATTACATTATAGTTTTTATTGAGAAAATTTCTTAAAATTTAGTATCTACTTATAGTATTTAATCTTAAAATACAATTTTTTTAAACTAATAATTCTTTAAAACTAAGTTAATACTGCCTTGTCTGATTTAACTATTACTAGAGAAATATAGATAGATATAAACAAATACGTATGCTTGAAACGAATTGCTTCTTACCAGAAAATAAATTATATTTTTATTCACTATTGTAAAAAACAGAAGACATTTTTATTGTATTAGTTTACCTATATAACGTCCAAAATTATATTGTATCACTTTTTCGATATTCAAAACATTTACTTTACATTATTAAATATTATATTAAAAATCTGTAGGGGGATACTTAAATATGTTTTAAAATTTTAGATACTATGAAACCAACAGAAATCATTTCATGTGGTTGAATATTTAAGTTTCCAATAAGAAAAATAACTACTTTAAAAATTTTATTTCACTTGCAGTTTTTCCAATTCACATGTTTATTTCATACGAAACTTTCTTTTAATATTAAAATTGAAAGATAAAAACATCCAATTAATTTATAAAAACTCTTTGTATATAGTCTCATAATGCAGTCCATGAAATTTACATATTTTGCTAGAAACGAAAATACTTTTCTTTACATTATACTTACCAAGAAAACAACTTTCGATTTTTAAGCGAATTGAAACAGTAATCATATCATTTCTTTATTAAAATATCAAATACATTATGCATCATTATGCTCAACCAAAATATCAAAAATTTTTTAATCTTAATATATCAATATACTTATTTATGAGAAATTAGACTGTGAATAATTAAGACTTATATTTTGATTTTTTCTTCTTACAACAGATATGGATATGTACAATTTTAAATAAATAAAAAGTAGTTCTTTCTTGTATAAATAATAGATACAAGCATTGCGGTCTTGGTTTGAAAGGATTTTTTATAACCAGAGGATGGGGAATCCTCTGTTATGATTTAGGTGAAGATCCATCATTTTCTTAAAACAATAGCTGAGGTATATGAAATAGGTCATGATCAAAATAATTCCTCAGGAAGTTACAAAATAAGGTTTTCAACCTCTTCGTCCTTACTTCTAAAATATGAAGATGACTCCCATTGAGCAGATGCTGCCACACCAACTCAGTTTCCCACAGTACAAGTTGCCAATAATACTGGTTCTGGCTGTGCTGAAAATCCTGAAATCAAGCAGTATGAAATCCAAATAATGGCGCATTGGAGAGAAAATAAATGATCGTAGATGCATGTAAAAAATAATTCGAAAGTACCAAAGAAATACCACTATAATTAGGATGAAAAAGCAAGATTAAACATTATAAATTTATATAATTGATGATAAAGTTTAGTAATCACATTAACAATATCTAATTAGCAATATCTTTTTGCAGAATTCAGCAATATCCTATATTAACCATTCTGTAATTTGCTTATTCTCATATACATAATAGTTTGAGAAAAAATAAATTAATTTCAATTTTTTTATCATTCTATGTATTTAAAAACAACCTATACAAAGAGAAAAGAATTTTAATAATTATATTATTGAACTGAAATATTTTAAAATTATAACGAAATTCTTACAAAGTAGCTAATAACATTAAGTATTATTAACGAAAATCATAATCTAACTAATAGTAAAGGGAGATTATATTTTGATTTTGAGCCGTTTATTTTAAGCCGTTTTATCAAGTAACTTTCGAATTTGAATATTCAATAACTTGCTACCAGTATTAATCACAGAGTTGTTTGTATGTAAAGACTTTAATAAATAATATAAAATCGTTTTTAAATTATATTTAAAATTTTTAAAAACTTAAAACTTTATTATATAATTTGTATTCAATTTTGCAAAATTATTTCTTATTTATTAATTAATAAGAAAGCCTATTTATTGAAAATAAAATGGAAAATCAGAAAAAAGCTTTCATTCCTTATTTTATTCCATTATTTTTTATTTTTTAGTATAAAAAATCTTGTATTTTGTAACAGTTTAATTTCTTTTATTCTTCTTGCTTTCAACTTTGAAAGAAATTTGCAACACATTAACCGAAAAGTGGATAAAAGATGTAATTTCTAGCTTCATATTTTAATATACTACACTTTTCAAACGTAAAATATTCAAAAAAGATTTTACAACAGGATAAGCTCAATTTTTATTTTTGAATTAGAGAAAAATTCTCGCAAATAGCCAATTAAATTTCTAAAAAATAAACGCAAATGAATTTCATTTCGTCGAAGCTTTGACAAAAATTTAATAAATAATTATCTTTTCAATATTTAAAATGTAGAATATACTGCTATTTAATTAGGTTGGAGTGCAATAACTGGAAATATATATTCAATTCACTTCAACGGGAAATATCATAATATGTGAATTTCTAAATTTAATAATCTTAATTTCTAAATTTAATTTTCAAATATTAATAATATAATTTAGTAATATAATTAGCTTAGAAAATATGATATTTTCGTTAAAATGATTTTGAGTTGAGTTACTGCAACTCTTAATGATTTTAAAATTCAATTCAATTCCAAACTGCCAATTCTTTAAAATAAAACATAACAGTATTTAAATCATTCAAAAAAATTTGAAAAAGGACATTTTTGAAGAAAGCAAAAAAATGCAGTTCCAAATATTTGTAAAACGAATTGAAATGTTAATACTGATTTTTTTTATTTTGAAATTTAAACTATTTATTGAAAAAGAATGTGTAAATCGTTCTTTTTTCATAGGCAAGAGATTTAAAAGAACTACATGTGAACATAAGTTAAAAAAAAAGTTTGTTGAAAATGAACAAGAAAAAAATTCCTGTAAAAGATATTGCCAAATTCTAATTAAAGAAAAACCTGTTTCCAGAAGATATTTTTTATGTTCCCAGAAAACAAAAGGTAATGTAACTTTGGATACAATAATAAAGACGAATTATTAAAAAATAATTATTGTTATTCCTGGCAACATGAGTTAAATATTTTGTATTCCATATTTTATTTAAATTTTCTCTACTGAAGTTATCTTGGGATTAATTCCTTAATTCCTGAATAATCTATATTTTTTTAACAAAATATAACAACATTTAGAGAAACAGCCAATCTGATTGTAGTTATAATTTATCATTTAAAATTCTTATGAGACTAGAAGATGTACTGAGGAATAGAAGTTTTTGACATGCGCTTAAAACCTAAATATATTTTATCATAAAGAGAGATTTATTTTAAGATAACCGTGGAATAGTTTTCATATATTTTGGAAAATTTTAAGCATTTTTCGAAAATTTGAAAGTTGTTTTAAGATAGTTAACAGATGTAAATATTTCAAACTTAATAGTAAATAATTAATTTACAATGCTTATTAAGATTATTTTTAACATATAATTCATAAGTTATAAATTAATATAATATAAATTGGTGAATAAATTTAAGTTCTTTGTTAATAACAAACAAACCTAATAGTTTTAAATCATGTTGGAATATATAATTTGTCAATTTGCATTAGAGCTATATTCAATGCATGAGAGCTTCGAGAATTTATTTCGTTCATTTGGGAATTCACATAAATGTTAAAATGCTGTTAAATTTAACATTCGTTTAATCTTTTATTATTCATAACATACGTTTAATCTTTTATTATTCATTGGAATGATTTTTATAATATCATAATAATCTAACATAAATTCTCAAGAATTTTATAATAATAGAAATGAAAATATTACATTGTATTTAAGGAAATATTTATATCTTATTATATATTTCTGTGTCAGAAATCATTTACAATTACTTATAAATGCTATTTTGTTGATGAAAATTTTAATGTTATTGTTTCTAGAATAAGGAAGCATTAAGAAAATGTTTTTACAGATAATATGATTAAATTAATAGGAAACAAATTTTAATACTTTCAATGTCATTAATAGCTTTTATATAAATATAAATGTTTCTAATATAACTATTTGGAATTTAGAAATTGCTTCGGAAAATGAATTAATACTCTCATATACCGAGTATCACAAACATAATAAATTAATTCAAAATAAAAAGGCTTATTTAATATTAATACTGCAATACAATTGTTGCTGTCAATTTCCTACTTTCTCATTATATTTAAATATAGCTTTTTCTTAATTCTATATCATAATTTGGAAAAAATTTTTTGAAACGTAGTAAAATAAATCCAAATTCTTTTAAATATATGATGTACCAAAATCACATAGGTACAATTACATTATATTCAGAAGATAAATATTTACTTCTCATAGAACATGCATAAAAAGTAAGTGAGTGCAGAAATATGGTAATATTTATAATCAAATTCTAAGGATTAATTTTTAAATAAATTGATTGCATGTTAGAAATATATTAAGTATTGAATAAATTCAACTTCAGTTTAAAGAAACCATTATTAAAAATAAAAAAGTTATATTCGGGAAATGTAAAATTATTTATTGCCACACTGAAGATAAAACTTTAACATACAATTGTTTAAGAAAGTTGATTTAAAAATTGATATATAACTTCCAATTTTTGCTGTAAATTGTAACTGTTTCTTTATAGAATCATTTTTATATCTTTATTTTTAATTTTTTTAAGAATTTTTAACATGATTTGTCCTTAAAAATGTGATTTGTGTTTGAAATTTTAAGACGATTTTGGCAGTGCATTTTAAACAAAATACTAAGAACATTCTAAAAGAGAGTTTTATTCCACTCTTTATTTTAATCAATTTACCACATTAATTTTTACAACATTTGTCTTACTTTCACTAGTCATTCTTCTTTCCACAAAAATATTTTGAAAGCAAAAAAAAAAAAAAAAAATTGTGTCTACATATAGTTTATTTTAAAAAAAATCTCTCAATCTTGACATTTTTCTCGTGATAAATTATAGCACTTAATACTGCAGGGAGTTGATGGTAAGTAACTTTATTTTAAAAATCTACTTTTCTCATCGAATATTCGGCCAAAAAAAGGAGAAATAAAAGATAAATTGCACAGATTTAGGTTTTAAATTCTTCAAACTGATATGTATACTTATATATGTGTTGTGTTTTTTTCATTTTAAACTGTTTAAAGGAGCTTAGATAAGTTCTTTGAAAAAGATTTTTCACACAGATAAGAACTTTATTTCCTAAAGTTATTCTCTTTCTAAAGGTTTAATTTAAATATGAATGGAAAATGCAAAAACTATAGATTTTTTTATTAAAAGAATGATGATATTTGAAAATAAAAGCTGAAATGCATAACACATTCGTTTCTCTAGCAAATAACAATTAGGAAATGTGTCATATTTTAATGTTTGTAATTTAATTGATGCAATTAATATGTCGTAAATTTAAATGTTCGTAAATTCTTTCTTTAGTTTCCAGATTTTAATTTCCCAAGATACAAAAAATTACTTACGAAATACTTAAACGAATTTTAATAATATAGAAAACCCTTTTTTATAATTAAATTATCCTAAATCAATATTTGTCTTAATGTTATTTGTTTCCTAAATTTTATACAATTACTTTTCTTAGGTTATTTGTTAACCATAATGTGCAATAAAAAGGAATAAAACACGTTATTTCCAGGAATACTTGTAAATAATTTAATTTTCATTGGTAAGTAAAATAATTAATTTTCTACAGTGTGCGTGACTCATTTTATCTCAAACTTTACAATTACGTTAGAATTTATAGTTAGTCAATTTTTTAAGTTCTTTTATGAAATTTAATCTAGATTCTTAACGCAATTTAAATATCTAATAAAAGCATGTTCATACAAATCGTATAATTTACTTATTTTTCAATTCTTCATTGAAACTTATTTGAAAGAATTAGAGAAATTAGTTTTTCTTATTTAACTAAATTTAATGAAATATAGCAGATGATTCTTATTGAAATTACAATGCATCGATTTGAATGTCAGAAATACTTTACAGAAATGTACATGCAAATAATACAGGAATGCAACAAATCAACGCTGTAAGACGTCAAACAGCAGCTCTTTGGCAAACATATTTGATATTATTGCTTCAATGTTAGATTCTTAAGATTTAATTGAAGTTCAACATGGAATCATAAGGTAGAAAATATAATGGATAGTTAGAAAGTGGAACGTATCATTCTGCCTGATACAGCCTAACACTGATCTAAGTATAGGGAAGTATGCTACTGCATCAACGACATAACATTCGGAAATAGGACTAAAATGTGGAATTTCTCATTTGATAGCATGAGTGTACATTATAAGATAAATTATCAAATTTGAAAGTGCAGAAGAAGAGCTTCAAAGAACGCAATACTCATGAAGAAGAGGGTCACACAATGTTTTCTTAATTTACATTAGATTTCACTGAATAAATGTTAATCTGCAGTTTATTCATGAGATGATCCTTCATATGGATATGATTTTAAAGACCTCCCGAAGTAATATTGTTAAATAAAATTGAAAATATTTACTCTTTTTCGATGGGAGAATTTCATCACAATCAAACAAATATATGTTAGTTCGTCTATGGATATACCAGTTCCAACGCCGATCGACGATGACGAAAGGCATGTGAGGTTATGAAGAGAACTTCATAAATTTATGGATTCTATCGATTAACAAGAGACTCTTGAAACCCTGTCATGATATGGAGCTAATGCAGCTTTCTTATTATGAAAACATGATACATCTAGGAACTAATTTGACATATGAGTGATATATAAGAATACTGTCTGAAAAAGTGCATATATTCAAATATTTTATATATTCCAACATACTTGGACAATTACTATAGGACAACAAGACGCCCAATATGTCATGAGTTATTTTTCTGATTTACTTTAAAATCATTCTTACTTGAGAAACTTCTATTGAAGACCTAAATTCAAGGACATGAACATGATTTTAAATTACAATAATTGCAATTTATATTTTGAAAAATTATTAAAGTTATTCTATCGCTCTTTTAAAAACGTGTTATTGTTTTTAAGATTTAATTATGATGTTTCGAGACCATTAGAAACAAAATAAAAAAGTATTGTTTTTTTTTTTTTTTCCTTTACCTGCACTATGGTAATGCGTATCCATATTGCATAGAGAGAATTCGATTTTATGACAATATTCGATCAATTTTACAATGGATGACATTTTGAAAAATACAGATACTGTGGCTCATTTGTTCTCAAAATCTTTAAATGCACTTCAAGCTCTTTATTTGCTTAAAAATATAGTTTGAAAATGAAAAGAAATGTATCTTATTTTAACTATTTCTGTTTATTTCATATTTTCACACAAAATTAAAATTACTTTTTACGTTCTATCCCTGATTGTATCTAGACACATGATAGTTTAGTATGTAAAATCCTTAACACCATAAGATCAACTATTTTTGAGGGATTATTAATTACATTTATTTCAAATTTAGAACAAATTTGTTAAACTTGTTTACAACAAAATGTTTTTGACAAAATGGTACTCAAATATTTAGAAAAATAATTCATTCTTAAATTTAATGATCGTTGATGCTAATACGGCAATTTTGAAAAACTTTCTGCTTATTTTTACGTCTAAGCTTCGAACAGATCTAATATGTTTATATCATTGTTAAATGCTAAGAAATATTTGAGTTAAAAATATTTTAACTGGAATATCAGTTACTAAATAGTTTGCTACAATGCAAAGTACAGAAATAAAAAACATTCAAACGTAATTGAAGCAAGGTAAAAAAGCATCTTTTGCATTCACTTCAGATTTCACATGGAGGAAAATAATTTAGTTTAAATTGCAACAGTAAAGTATTTAACTACGTTGATTTACGAAAAATATCAGATGTTGAATTTATTAAGTATTTATTATAATAGAACTCACGATTAAAAGAAATGGAAGAAAAACGTATGTTAAAACGATATGTAACATTCACTAATTCTTTTACAGAATTACTGATGTAACAAAATAAATAGTCAAAAACAACATAAATTAATACTTTCTATTACTATCCCCAACCAGTAGTTTAAGAAGTTTATGAGACCAGTAGTTAAAGTTAGTTATAAGGATTACTTGGATAAGAAGATCATTTCGAAGCATATCATTTAATTACTCAACTTGATTGAAGTTGAGTGAAAGAAGATGGATAACCTTAGTATTTCACTATTAAATTACTCTTTGTACTTTCTTTATCTGGATGCGATATATCTTCAATAAAAAAATCAACTGAAAAGCAAATGTAAGAAAAAATATTTTTTTAAATATCATTGCAACTATAACAGTAATATCAGTAAAAATGTGTTTGAAAAGAGAAAATCCAAAGAAAACTGAAAACAAGATATTTCCCTTCCAGCATTGAAAGACAGGATTTTCAACAATAATCTAAGTATTTCAAGAAAATTTAAAATATTTACTCATGAATTGCATATGTAAGTAAATTATTTTTATATCTTTTCTCTATTTTCATTATTATTTTAACTCTGTTTTATCTCAAATATAAATTTTTTACTTATAGTCATACTTTCTGAATAAGTTTGAATGATTTATGAGAATTTAAATATAAATTGAAATTTATGAACAATATAAAACAATCTTTAATTTTTTTGGATTTCAATCTCTTCTTAGGCCAGGTAACAAACATCCTTATTTTGTGTTAGCATTTCATTACAAGTAAATGAAATGTCAATACATGCAAATGTTTTCTTTAATTTATAAATATCACATTAAATAAATACTTAAACATTGGAAAATTTTATATTGTATATATATATATATATATAATAAGTACATTAAAGTATGTGCTCCAACGTAATACAAAAAAATTATTATTGATATAATTGAATAAAATATGAAAACGATTTATCAATATAGAAAATTTTCCTTACTAGCTTTAATATCATTGCGAATTTGCCTTCCTGTAATAAGTTATACGTACATTTTAGCACTAAATTCTTATTTTTTTAAATAATTAAAAAATTGTGTCTTTTTTATTATCTGTTTCTATTTTTTAATTAGTAATTATTGATAATATTTTGCTTTTAGGTTATTTTTATGTAGAATACATTCAAAAAAATATATTTCATGGAAAAATGGAAAAAAATAATTAAGGAGTTATTTACTTTATATTACAAGGATTAGTTTTCTTTAATGATGATGCTGTATATTTTATTTTATTGAGGTACACTCATGGAAACTATTCTGACTCTTTTGCATCAAAAGAAAGGCTTCCTTCCATCGTTTTTTCATTACTCATTTCAAAACACATTCGCTTAGATTTAATCTTGTCACGTACTTTGCAAATCAACAAAAGAAAAAGTGAGATAACAAAGAAAGCCAGAACAAATTTTGTAGTCAAAACACTTCTAAAAATTGTGAAATAAGAAGCAAATGTCTTTTTTCCAACTCTGCAATTATTTTAATTTTTTCAGAATACATTCATAAGTTTTCATATATTAAATAAATGTTTAATTTAAAAATTTTGATGGTTCATGTGCAAAATGTAAAGAAATTTTTTTCCTGTATTAAATATTTTTGTATGAAAAAAATGGTTTTCTTACAATTTAAATAATTTTTAAAATCAATTTGTAAAAAAGGTTTAAATTTGGATTCCGAGAAAATTCATAATTTATTATCTCATAAAAAGTAGAAACTTTAATTTTAGCATTTTGATCAGAATATTTTGCATTTTACAAAAAATCAATAATAAGTAATTATAAGGTATTATTTTGTTTAATTATTACTTAATTACTCATATTTTAGATATTTTTGAAATATGATTAGTTTTAATCTAATTTTTATTAAGATATAACAAGAAATATAACATTATTTAATCAATATTAAAATAATTGAAATATGTAAAATTGTACTAATGACTTGAAATCTGCAATTTACACCAAAATATAATTTAATTTAAATTTATGAGAATATGATATCCTTATTTCTTATATTTTATCTGATTATATTTTCAAAAGAGTTTTGTAATGATAGAAAAATATCTTAACTCTATCACATTAATTAAATAACTAAGCTTTGTCCATACAAAATTAAAATTGATTTTTAACAGTTTTAATTTCATTGTACTCATTTATATCATATTATAAGATTTTGTCTCGGATTTATTGTAATATATTAATATTTTAATCATGCATGTATCATTTTATTCATGTATTCATGTGACTTTATTTTCTCTCTCACTGGTTAACACTAATATACACTCAATATATATATATATATATATATATATA
>JAPDSC010143672.1:44014-67702 GCA_026290005.1 Latrodectus geometricus
TATATATATATATATATATATATATAATATATATATCTAATAAATATATATTCACATATGAAAGTTCAAAAGTTTAATTAATTACAGATTTTATAGGCATTTAAGCAGTAATATTATATGAATAATTATGCAGATTTTTATTAAAATTACGTTGATTTCAATTTGTGATATCGCAAAACAATTATTTCTTGTTCATTAAAAGTAATTCAATTTACTATAAACACAAGTTTTTAATATAAATCCTTATTTCTTAGGTAAATTGTACTTTATTATTCTATTCTTCTTTTCGTGTAATCATGTTTGCCTCGCTTACATACATATTGAATTTTAATAAATATTAATATTCCTTAATACCGTATTATAATTGCGTCTTGGTAAAACTCTTATAATTTACATACAAAATACACATCTCGTTTAGGCATTTAAAATAATTATTTTTTTAAATAATCACGAATAAAATTATTTGTCTTTGAGAAATTAATTATGGATCCACTTTGAGTTTTGTACTTTGCATAATCAAAATAGAATTTAAAAATTAATACCCTCTTCCACTCGAAAAATATGATTTTACGTGACAAAATTTTATTTTTACAAATTATTGTCCCAACATCATAACTCTTTTTACTTTTTTTTTTGGGGGGGGGGATATTTCTGATGGGAAGAGTCTGTGTGTGATTTACATTTTACTAATTTTAAAAGCAGATTTATGTTTTGAATTCTTGAAAACGTATTGAAGTAAAAATATAAACTTCAGGAGAATTTTGATATAAAATGTTTATAGTAAATAATTCAAGCCATTTAACATCTTGGCAATTCGAATAAAAAATCATTCAAAATACTTCTTAAGACAATTACTTACATGTAACGTACCGAAAAATGTAATTAATTGCTTTGGTTGAAAACAATAATTTGTAAGCGTATATAATTGGAAGTTTTACAATCAAACATTCTTCTAATGAATATGTCAATTTAAATGCATATTTTTACATTAAATTGTTTCCCATACTCATTTTATTTCTCAAATGTGTATTAAAATTACAGAAAATCTATACTTCAAGAGTATTTATTAAAAGAAAATTATTTCACTTCATTTAGATTTACGGCATCCAAATTATGATATTAAAATTACATTTTAATTCTTAATGTTATTTCGCCTATTTTACACACACACACACATAAATTATAAGCAAATAGTTCAGAAAATAATTCTTTAAATAAAATTAGTGACTATTTAATTTTAGAATATGTTATATATTTGATCATTCGCAAAATTCTTACATACATTTTTGCAATGAAATATTAAATTATTTTAATTTGTTTAAATATTTAATTGCTATTTAAAACACTTGTCTACAATACAAGATTTTTTCCTATTACTATTTTGAAAATATTATTATTACTACATTACTATTATTATTACATTATGTCAATAGTTTTCTAAAGAAAATTATTAACATTATGTAATAATAATATTCTTATTCCCTGATTATTAAAAAACTTTTTATTATTATAATGCTCCAAAAGTTTTTAATTAACTATTCTATTTCTAGTCAAATCTAAAGCCACTTTATTTCATACTATGGGCCTTTTTACTTTGATACATAGGTTATTATGTAAATAATTTTCTGTTATTATACATAATATTCTTATTGACTGATGATTATAACTTTTTTGTTAATATAATTTTCCAAAACATTCAAACTATCCGTTCCACCATTAATCGAATGTACTTACTTATGTAATCAAAAATATTATTACGTAACTCAGTATATTACAATAATAGCAAAAGCATATATATATATATATATATATATATATATATACTATCATTAGTAAATATTCTTGATCTTTACTGAATTTTTATTTAAATATCATTTCAATTAATAAAAATTTATTGAAGAGGTCAAGAACATTTATTTAGCATAATATTGCAACATTTATTTAGCATAATATGCATGTTAAATATTTGTTTAATAAAATAGCATGTTAAATAATATTTAAATATTAAAATTTATCGGATACAAATACTTGATTATGTTGTCACAAACGGCACTTCAAAAAAGAGAAAGAAAGAGTTTTCAATTTATGTAGCACTTTAAGACATCTTATTATAATATACATTACATAGCAAAAGACTAAGAATTAAATTCTTTTGCATAAATGGTTATTTGTTTTATTCTAACTAAGGTTATTATGACAAATATCTAAGCAACTCTCCATATTTTACTTGTCACTTAATGTAGATTTTTGCAATATTCTTCTTTATTTTAGGTAATTTACTTATACATATGTTAATTAGAAATATTTTTTAAAGTATTTTATTGCTTAGTAATATTAAATGACGGAATTGTTATTCTTTTTTGCAAAAATTAATAGAAAATTTAATATGAATAACTCATTTTAAATTAAATATATAAAAAGAAAGCAAAAATTATTATTTACATAATTTTAAAACTTAATTTTATATTTTGAAAATTTATTTACAAAAGCATTCTTTTGTTTCACAAGTTGACTGATGCATTAAATTTATTAATGTACAGTAAAATGAAATCTTTTCATAAAACCATGATTTATCATTATTTTTTAAGAAACCATTTGTATGGCTGAAAGTATCTCAAGAATTTTTAGAAGTTCTTAATGTTCTAAATGTTTTAATATTTTAGTTATAAAAGACAGGCGACAAACAATATCTGAAGACCCAAACTTTTTGATGCTATTATTTTCTAATAAATTTAGTTAGACATAGGCCTAAGAAGAGATCCGATCCGTATATGAAATAAAAAAGATAAATATAAAATCTGTCTGGAAGAGAATCGCCATATCATTTTTTTATTTTCATATAGTTTTCTTCTTCTTTGACTTATTCACTCAATAGTTTTATCTTTTTTTTTTTATTTATTTTCGACTTAAATGAAACAAAAAATTCTTTATCATGTATTTATTAACCTAATGCCTTTATTTCAAGAAAATATTTCTATTGGCCCAGAATTTTCTGCAGTATTATATTCCCGGCGAAGAGAAGTTATACCCTCCTAGAGTAATAAGTGGATGAAAGAAATTTCCAATTTCACCACGTAATATTTTTTATGTTCAATATCTTTCTGAAAATATATTGTTATTTTAGTCATTATTTGTTGAAACGGAGCAACTATTTTTTACTTATAATTTATATATGACTAAGCATTTGGCTTATTTTCAAGCTACCAATAATGTTTTTATACATTTGATCTAAATAATGAAAAGCATTTTTTTCTAAGGATAATCCTACATTGTCTAATATAAAACAGAATCATTTGGCGTTAATTTTTTAAATTCGTTCTTATAAACTTATCAATTTATTATTGCAAACCTTATTTATTTTTGATCATCTAAAAAAAATAAGAGAATAAATGTTTACTGTGTGCCATATATGTTTTAATAATAATTCCTAAGTGTTATTGAGAAATAATATAATTCTTAAACGTTATTGTAAATGTTTTTTCACATCATTTTCTTAAAAATATGCGATTGTTAAATTTATTAATATTTTATTTTAACCAAAACCATCATCCATTTATAAGTATTTGAAGCATATTTGCTTCAGTTACTAAAATATATTTAAAAAGCAAAGATTTATCAAAATGTGCACCTAAAACATTATTTTATTCACAGATTGCAGAATATTATTCGAGTAATAGATTCGTTAGAAATTATTAACAAGAAGACAAAAACTTTTTTCTCCTTAAAAAATGCATGGGAATATTTTCAAACACCAATAAAATTACAATTTGTTTCTGCGGATTGTTTTCTCTTACAGCAGAAAAAATTCTACATTTTAAATATGGAACCAAAAATAAGCATTTTACTCATGAATTAAACTTATCAAAAATTTTACAGGTTTCATGGGTGCAACAAAATTTATATTATTTTTATTTACCAGAAGAGTTAAAAAGGAAAACAGAAAAAAAATAATAAATATTATTTTCCAATTCAAAAAAACATTTAATTTTATTTTTATGCACAATATTTTCTAATAATAAATATTTTAAAAATTCTAAATTGGTTTATTTTTTTTTTCTTATTTCAATACATTTTTCTCTAAGAAATATAAAACATATCAACGTTTTGATTTATGGGGTATATCATACCTCAAACGCACAAAAATATTGTATTACTTTCATTTTATTATAATTAATAATCCAGTGTAACAATAAAAGTATGCAATGGACATTTTTTGTTAACGTTAGATAATAACCTCCAATATTTAATTTTTATAGATATTAGGATTTAGTCAAATATTAATTTTTAAAACATTATTCAATACTGTATACATTGATAGCTTTTCAATATTACATAGAAATCATAAGAAAACAAAGTTTCGTTAAATACCATAAAATAATCGGGAAAAAAAAACACATGAAACTGTAGTCGTTCATAAAGAAACATATTTTTCTAATTTCACAACAATCTTGTAATAATTATATTTATGACATCATTTCACAATTTTATAACAAACATGAAAAATTTAATTATTTTCCAAAGTCTCAAGATATAAAAATATCATATCTTAACTTCCAAGTTGTTTCCATACATTCTCTTCTTCCCCTTTCTTGTAAAATACATCAAGACAAAAGCCCCACAATTTCCATTCGTTTGCATATTTTATACATTTTCTTTTTCTAAACTTTCTTGAATAACAATACTCCCACGAGAATCTCGCATGGAATAAATGAATAAAATGAAAAACAAGAAAACAACTATTCCAAAATTTCTTTTTTCTTCTTTATTTTCCTTCCTTCTTCAATTTTCTATTCCATTTTAACTTTTTAATGAAAGATGTTATCTATAGGAACATAAATTAAAATATTCTAAGATACTTTTTATTATCTACGCTCTCTATATTTTAATTGAAATATTTATAAATCATATTCCCTAAAAATTCTGTTAGCTTTTTTCCTCGGCATTTACTGTAATTATTGATTAAGAAACACATACCTCATTGCTTTCTGTTGTATACTATAAATTTACATAATATCTCAAGTTTTATTTAATACGACAAAATTATTCATGAAAATAAAATATAAGCTCTTTTCTCTAATAAATAGGATATACTAGATTTATTTTGATTATGAATGTAACTATTGAATGTTTATTGTTAAAAGATTAAAATAGAATATTTTAATATAGATGGTAAAGGTAGAAAATAAATCCATTCCTTTTTACTGATAATATGAGAGCAGTTTGCTCATAATGCAAATACTGCTTTATTTTTCAAGAATTCTGACACAATTATGCAATTTGTTTTCCGATTCATACAATTTCAGTTCACTTCAAAACATGCACTACGTGTAATTATTTTGTGATTACGGATTATATTATTAATATATTGAATCGTTTTAGTTATTTTGCAGTTTTTCATATAAAAAATTATTGTTTGAAAATTGAAATAAATGATGTCATTAAAAATGGGATTTTTATGCAAACAAATGTATTAAGAATATTGACTAGCCAAGAAAATGAAGTAGACTTTTTTTATTCTTGCGGAAATGTCTTTATAAAAATAATTTAAACTGTGAATTGATATATTTTTCTGCTGTGAGATAGGCAGAAATTGAAGAATACTGAAAGTAATAATGACATATTAAAATGTACCGTTATTTTTAATTCTAAAAGTAATTCTTAAATAAAATGCAGTACTTTCATCGCATGGAGATCTCATATATATTATTTTCTGTTTTGAATACAAGAAAATAATCCCAATAAATATCAGTATGGTATCAGTAATGGTATTAAATATAAATGTTTATTAATATCTGAGAAGTTAATAACATAAGAAATAACTAAACACAAATATGAGGCTAAAATAATAATGTTATCAATTAATGTTTGTTTTAATCCTTTTGATATGGTATTCAGATTTTGATATGAGACTTTCTCTCTCTTTACAAGGGAGGTTAAACATAAACATTAGCATTAAAGCTTAAGAAAACACAATAGAACAATAGTTCAAGATATTTTCTTGTACATTTCCTTCACATTTCTTACTATAAGTGTAAAATTTTAAATTAATTTTTTTTAGAATTCATAAAGAAATACAATATTGAAATATGCCGATGTTAATAATGTGATAACAGAAATGAAATAAGTATCACTTTCTTTTGATTTGATATTCATTTGCAACACTAAAATTAATAATTTTATTTTGATCTAAATTTCTTACAAAATGAAAACTTTCAAAGGAAACTTATTATAATATGATTTTTTTTTCAGTTAGTTTCCACATTCTCAATTAAAAGTACAATAAGATTTTCTTTTATTCTGAGTATATTAGTTTGCAATGAAATAAATTGTAAATATATAAGCAGATATTAATATTCATGATTGTCAAATAACTGAACAGTTTCAACATTTCTAATACAGTCTCTTTATTGAATCCTAAAGCAAAAATCATAATTATCACAAAAATTACTCATCTCTAAAAATTAGATTTTAAAATGTTCCCCATTTCTATTGAGGCAAATATGTTTTTCATTCATATAAACTATTTTGACGTAAATGAAAGGAATATTTGTTAATTCACGTTTCAACTGAGTCATCTTATCACGTTTCTGATTATAAATGGGTAAAATTTCTATATCTTCAGCAATTAAATTATTCATTTAAATAATAGGGCTTTTAAATATATTACAAATGATTATAGATTCAGTCATATTTTTACTACTGCAATACAATAATCTTTAATTCTATTGTAAGTATAAAGTATTATTTTCGATCATGACATATATTGACTTTTGACATTCAAAAATGACAAATGAAAATGCAAATGGAGCAGGATCCAAGAAACATCGAATATTATTATAATTTAACTCATATAGTGTAAACAACATATAGTTGAATTTCAGTCTGATATGCACCGAAGGAATGCATGTTTTATAGATATAGATTAATTCATATTTTGACAGCTGATTTTAATACTCTTTTCTTATCATATTTATTATTATTATTATTATATATTATTAAATAATTGAAAATGAAATTAATCATTTCATTCTAGTAACACATATCTTTCTAATCAAAATAATGGCAGACATTCTGTGATTTTTTTTAAATTTTAAATTGTAATGCTTCCATACTCTTCCATTGAAATCCTAATCACCTAATTTTATTGAATAATCCAAGAAAAAGCTAACAATGCTTACGCTAATTTTATGCTTATCTAAGTATCTTTAAAATCATTATATTCCTTTCCATCAAAAATTTGAATGAATAACATACAGAAAATAAAAAGTTAACTTTTTATAACTTACGAAAATTTTACCCAAACCTTTTAAATTACATTTTCATAGATTTTGACAAATTAAAGCTAAATATTAAAGGGAATGATATTGAAAAATTATAACAGCCACCTGAAAAGTATATTAAAATTTTTAACTGTGAAAATGAAGTAACATTTAAAAACTACTGTTAACTCTTTGAGAACAACTCTTTTTATAGTTTGTCTTTCGAGTTTTCTCTTAGGAGTTTTCAAATTTTTGTTTTAATTTTATTAAACAATTTATTTTTATTGTTCCTGACAAAAAATTAAATTTTAGAATCTTATACTCAAATATACACCTAAATAAAACTTTTCACAATTGAAATATATTTTAAAAAATTGAGTATTTCATCGAAATAATGAATGCTATTGAATTGTTTAATTTTAAAAATTAAATGAGATTTAGTAATTTCTGTTAAAAAATGACAAGTATTAAATTATTTTTTACTAATACCAGTAAAATTTAAAAAGTTTAAATTTTATACACTAAGTACATTAGGAAAGTAATTAAAGACATTTTTAATGTTTACCAAGAAGTGTATGCGGATTTCATATTTACGCCCACCTTCTCATTTTTATTTAGTAATTAATTCTTTTCTTTTGTTATAATTAAATCGTGATAGGAAATTTCCCTTCAACTCCCACTCACTTTTCGGCTTCATGTGTCTTAAAAATTAAAGCTGTGTGTGTGTGTGCTAGTGTGTTTCTAACAATTCTAATAAGAGAAGATTAATAATTAAATTAAAAACAATTATAATTAATAAATAAAATAAAATTAGTGGTAACACACTTACAATTATTGAAATATAATTAATTCAATGCTTTGCAGATTCAAGGCATGTAATTCCACAGGAATTGGAATTTGTGTTGCTTACTTTAAATTTGTATTTTCCATTCAACTCTTTCTACATTTATCAATTGAATACATTTTATTATTCATCAATCCAAAGGTTTTTGTTTTAGTTTTTCATCTTTATAACTTGAAAATAATTTTTCATGGATTAAAAAAATCAAACAATAATGTTGAAAGTAATTTTAAACAGATTTAGCGTTCTCAAATTATATTGATGCTGAATTTTTCTAGCAAATTTGGATAAAATGATTACAACCAATTTCAAAAATTATTATTTTTGGTTATTTCTTAAGAGGAAGTTAGAATAACAGAAGAATTATCTTATTTATATATTATCTTTAGAAAACATATAAACTATATTATTTAGTTAATTTAAAAATATTAATTGACTTTGCTCTTAATTTCGAAATATCACTTTTTCTTTTTTCACCTAAAAAATAAATTTCTAGATAAAATTTTTAAAGTTAGTTGTGGAGAATTATCTGTAGTGAGAATTATCATAAGAAAACCCTGACTGAAATAGTATAGAATTTTGTGATTTTTTCATTATATTTAGAAAGGTTAACAAAATCGGTTGTTTGGGGGGGTGCATTGCTATAGTATATAAAGTGATGGTTATAGACAGAATGTTTGGCTCCCAGCATTTTTTGTAAAATATCTCAACATCTTTATTTGTATCTTTTTAGTATATTTTAAATTAATTTCTAATCAAATTATATGTTAAAAATTAACTATTCCTTAAAATTCGAAATTATTTATAAGCTGATTAATCTAAATTTTGATTTTTTATATTTATTTTATTGTTAAAGTATTAGGATTCTCTTAATATTTATAAAAATATAGCGTTAAAATTCTATTATTGATATCAAATATTTACCAATTACAGATTTATCAAAATGAGTTTATTCTGGAATAGTAATTTTTTCTTTTGTGTCGGTGAAGATTATATTTTAAAATTTTGTAATTAAATTTCTTTGGAGTTGCTCTACTACCTATATGAAAACAGCCGTATGGGAGTATTCGTCATTTAAAATCAAAGAGCAAGAAAAAACCCACCAATGTTTGAATTGCTACCCTCAAAGTTATCATTTCACATGGAATACATTGTGATTACAACATATATAACGCTCCCCACATGCCATTAGCAAACACAAATTATCTTTATTTGAGTCGGGATTCAAACTCACTACTTTGCGCTATATTTGCTCCTATACAAACTAAACTCAACTATGAAAATATATAGTTTTATGGGTGTTTAAGGCTGTGAAAAAAGTATTTTATAATTTCATAAAGCATGCCTCGTGAATTTACAAATAAATGTTCAATATATAAAATATATACAAAAATAAGAAATTTGTAAGGAAATAGATTTAATTTTATGAACTAGACTGCCACTAAAAAATCTATTTCACTACACGACTACTACCCATGAGAAGAGTCAAACTAAAGTTTAAGCTCCTAAACATTCTTCTGATAGAGTTGATTGAATTAAAATAAAAAGTTTCACGTAAAGAACTAATTTCAATGAGAAAAACTGAAAAATTGAACTTACAAACAATATGGAATGAAATGAGTGAGATATATTTATATTTTTGGAAAATATTTTTCGAAATTACTTCGTATATTAATCCAAGACTTTTTACCTTGTCTTTACCTAATTAATGAAATAAATTCATACAATCTTTACGAAAATGATAGATACATTATTCTAAATATTAATATATATTATTCACATATAAATATAGATATATTTTCTTTTTTCATCTTTTTATTCACTTGCAAGGGAATGATTCAAGCTATTAATTAAAAAAAGACATGAACTATTTTTTAACTTTTTGTAAAAAATTTTTATTTTTAAATTATTTTAAAATGCTTATTAAATAATATAAAATAGAGGAATATTGTATTATCTTATATTGAAAGCATGTATAACAAGTTGTATTTCTTTCATACAGAAATATAAATATATATAATTTGAAATTTTCATGTGTGTGCTTATGCATTAAAATGTCCCTCATATTGAATTGTAAATATAAAATAATAAGAAAAAAAAATACCCAATTATACCTTTAAGAAAGTCTTAAAAAAAACTTATTAAATACTTGTGAAATAATTTTTCATAAAAATAAAATAATGAAGTTTAACCTTAACAGTACAAATCCGTTATATAATATAATATCATAACTATGCTATCTATATGGTTCATTCATTAAAAATTTCTATTTTTATTCTATGTGAATTTTATATGAAGTTTTTGGAATTAATTAAGGTAACTTTTATAAAACCTGAATTTAAATGCATTAATAGAAAATCTGTTTCAATTAAGAAGCATTAAAATTTAATTCAAAACTCCAAGTGAATAACAATTCTGAGTAACATCATATACGTATACAGAGAGATAACACTCTGAGAATTATTATTATTTATTTTATTTATGTTAATTTTTAAAAGAATGAGAGCCATCAACAAAATGACTCTGAATAAAAGCAATTTCCTTGAAGTGTTGGTAAATTGTCTTCCAACCATGAATTTTTTTCTAGTTTAATAAATTTCCAACAATGATAAAATTAATTATAAATCTATCACAATCCTTAATTTTGAAGAATCCCTTTTGAATATTTTATGCTGATATAATACGATAAGTTATAAAGTTTGGCAAATCATTGTAGAATGTGATTTTAAAAATAAAAAAGTATGTTATTATATTTATATTAATTTTTTTTATCTGTTGATTTTATTATTTTTGTAGATGCAATGATTTTTCTTTTAATAATACAATAATGAAAACGACTTTTCTAAGATAAAAATTTTTAACAAAAAAGTTCAAGAACTGTAAGACTTACTTGTAAGTAAGAATTATTATTAAATCCTTTATTATCTAAAATATATTATATTAATAAAATATAATTTTCAATAAATATAAAATGTGCATTTATAGAGAATCACAGATTTATGATTCTTAAAATGCGATAAAAGTTTATATTGTATATACTTTTATATTTATCTTGTAAATATTAGCTTTTTTAAATAATATATCAAATTAATACAAACTATATCTTCAATACGAAAATTATATTTTAATTATTATTAAATGGCAATCTATTTATTGCAAAATAACAGAAATTGCTTCAGTATGGATGTCAAGTATTCAATTCATTTCTACTAAATAGAAATTCACTCGTATAGTTTGGGACTTAAATTAGCTTAATTGATTAACTGGCCGTGTGCAGGTCGACAATTATAATCTAATTTGAGCATGATAGCATATAAATTCCGCTTCAATAATTTAAAGGGCCTTTTACGCTATGTATAGTGAGAATTTCAAAATTATCTTACGGAAAAATATTTTTTTATAATTATAAGTAACTTTAAAATATCGATTAAATTGTATATTATGTTTTAAATTGTATACATCGAAATAGCTTAAATTAAACATTTAGCTTTAAAAATGAATTGAAATTTCACATTTTTTATTTGTTTAAATTTATATTTATCTATTATTTATTTATATTTTAAAGGGTCTTTTAATCCAGATGATTTTTTAACAAAGCATTCCTTCAACTTATTCTCTTAAATTATATTATTTCTCTTAAATCTTGAGAAGAATATTAAAAAAATCTATAAAAACGTTTCTATTTTCCTCACATTTTTTTAAAATTAATTAAATAAATACGTTTACTGTATTATATTCAAAATTTCGATTAGAATGAATACTTTAAAAACTAGTTGTTTTTTTTTTAACTATTTTAAAGAACTAACTGAATAAAATTCTTAGACAAAAGCACAATGATGATCAAGATATTTTTTTTCAAAACATTATAAGCAAGTTGTAAAAACATTACCAAACTTGTATAAGATTTCGCATTATCTTATTAGAACATTTTACGTTTTTAGTGCTTAATTTTGTGACACTAAATTTCGGAATTGTTTCGTTTTTTCTGGTAAATGATAAAGATACCATGATTGCTTTGAAATCAGGCAAAACAGCAATGATTTCTTTCAGAGTATCGTATTTGCAAAAGTTTTGTAACTAACATTTTCAAATGCGATACTCTGCCAAGATTTTAAAACATATATCATACAAATTCATTTTCAACATACCTAACATTTTCAAACACGTAATAACTGCCGAATTATCATTATTATTCCATAACATTTTGCACTTAATTTTGCTTTAGTTAATCCATTTTCTTAGCAATGATGTGCTTTAAAATGGATGATTTTATTGTCGTATAAGAAAAATAACAGACATCAACGAGATATCAGAAATATCTCTCTATAAAAACATATGGAATCTACATCGAAATCAAAGATAAAATCTAAACGTTTAAAATAATCATGAAATTTTTGATTAAATGCATTTGAAATTTCAGCAATCGTTTGTTTTTATTCATTAATTAGCATCAATTAATGCTTCTTCCATTTCTCATCGCTTTCAACTAGCTTTTCTTAACGTGGTGCATCTTCACCATTTAAACATTCCGATTGAAACTTTCCAAACTAGTTTCAAAACGTGATGTTTTGTCTATTAATAATTTCCCTACACATCAATTAAACTTTTCCTGGCTTGAATAATATTTTTACTTTATCGATAGTAAAAATGTAATATTTCAGAAAATGCTACATTTCTTTTTCCATATTTAAAATCACATCAATCAAAATTTACGATCTAGAATCCATAAAACATTTTCAAAAGCAAGATAAGGTACTTTGACTGTTAAAGCATGTAATAATTATAAGCTAGTACAGAGAAAAATTTAGGTTCTCTATTGGGAAAAAGAAAAACAATTGAATACAATATTAATAACTAAACAAATAGATTTATTCGTATTTCAATAACTGCTAACGTAAATATTCATATAATTTTTCAGGAAAACATTTATGATAATAAATGCAGCTAATGGATATACCCACTTTCTTGTCTTTAAAAGTTAGTTCTTCCTTTCGTAAATTTGTATACCTGAAAGAATTACAACGAAATAATTACTTTACTAATGCTATTTATCACTGCAATGCTATGAAAACAAAATAATTACTTTCTTCTAAAGAACAAATTAATAAAAACAGTGTTTTGTAATTGCAGTGAATTTAAAACTAAAACAAATTTCTGAAAGACATCTATATGTAAAACTGATCAAAAGAAGATTTTCATAATTTGAGAATGTTTTAAGACAGGCAGAACGTACTTTGTAGAACTAATATATACAACAATGAAAAATTTTATTTTGAATGTGTATAAGAAAAGTATGAATCTTACTATTACAAGTGATTTATCAATTTTTATAAAAAAGTTTATTGAAGGCTTGATTTTCTATGTATTTTATCTGAAATAAATATTAATCAGTGACATCATTTTTAAAAGTAACAGTAACAAAGTTGTGTGCAAGAAGTAATTCTACGATAAGTTTCTACAGAATTGTTTGAATTTGATAAAAGTTTCCTTACAACCAACTATCAGTAAATATCTACTATGTACTTTGAAGAAATTAGCCTAAAAATATTCTATCATTTTTCAAGAAAATCATCTAACGCGATAAAGTGAAAAAAGTTGGCTTATCTAACACTTAACAATACTGTGTCAAATAACAACTAGGTTCAATGGAAAACACCAAAATAACTATAGAAATCAAAGTCCTGATGAAGTATACACAGCAACTAATTTGTAAAATTTAATTGGTGCAATAATAAATTTTATCTGCTTGACAATTTTATGTAAGCTCTAGTATACTTTTAATGTAGTCTTTTTTTAGTAATTCTTCGATAAATTTAAATGGAAGGAAAATCTATTGTAGAGAATGTAATTTCTACCACCTATAAACAGTCAATTTCATGAATAAGACATACAGTATTCACTCTTGAGAGATTCTCTGTATTAAAAAAAAGGCAATAGAATTTGCTGCGATAATCATTCTCTGATTTTAAATATTCAAGGAAAGTTTTTTTAGAAAACCTTACAATAAGCTCATTTACCAGGCAGAGTTTTTAATTTGGTAAAATAAGTTAATATAAAGGAAAGATGTAAATATTTCCTAAAATGAAGAAGTTGATGAAGTAACTTTAAAAACGGTGAATACATCTATAATAATAAAAGCAAGTGTAATGTGTCTGTCCGTCTGACCGAGCTCTCCAGCCAAATCTATCGCACGCAGGGACCTGGAATTTTTTACACGGAAGCACAAGGGGGCTGGCCACCAGACCTCGAAGCCCGATTTTCGATTTTTGAATTAGAAAAATTTTAAAAAAATTATTTATAAAACTTCTTCTCGATATCGCTGCTCGCCGATAGCTGATTCCGGGGTTATAGATAGATAATAAAAGCAAGTGTAATGTGTCTGTCTGTCCATTTGAAATTTGTTCGTTACCAATGTCAAATTATGGTAAAACTATACTTTAAGGTGGCCCCTTGGCAAACATGGCGATTTTTGTTTGGCTATCGTTTTTATTGGCGATTTTTGTTGGCACAGACAATGAATTCCCCTGTTGCTATCGGAATATGATTGGGGTTTGCCCGGCTTGGCGATCAATCGCGATTACAACTTTGCGAGAATCAAAGAGGCACCATAAAGTATATTCCTAATTTGAATGTTGTTAGCTTGGTTGTTTAAAAATGCCGCCATTTCCCCTATTTTTACATGATTGTTATTAACTGGAAAAAAAGAAATAAAAGTTTCATTCATTTAATGTCGCTGAATTCGGATAACTATTCCCTTTTTGACTAAAAATTTAGTCAAAGGCAACCTCTATGATTATAATGATTTCTTTTACTGAAATTCGGAAAGTTTTCATCATTCGCACTTACAATATGAAATAACTTTAATTTGAATCGAAGTTTATCTATAACGTAGTAAGTTTCATTGAATATAAATTAATGTTTTGATTGCTATCAATATTAAATCCGACATCAATTTTGAAACATGGAATATTATTGTATTAGTCTGCAATAATATAAACATGTAAGAAGTACAACAGCGGTAAGTTATGATAGGAACCATTTTCCTATTAACTGAGAAACTAGCGCCCTCTATGCCAAACTTTACAGAAATTTCTAGACGTTTCCAGAAGTAAAAATTGCTACAGTTATTTAAAACTGTAAAGGCTGGTTTGAACATCCACGTGAGAAGGTGCTACGTGGATATGATACGCGAGTGAAGTGAGACAATTTGCAGAATTTCACATTCTAATTTTGATTTGATAAGCTGCGTTACTGCATAGTTTACTTAAAGCAAAAAATTCATCACATATTTTCATTTGAGTATTTAATTCCCGTGGAAGAAGAAATGGATCCTAAAAAGCCTGAAGAAAAACCTGGTGAGAAAAAAACCCGGACAGCCTGATGATAAAGGAGGAAAACCAGGAGAAAAGAAACCTGGGGAAGAAAAAACTCCACCTACAAAGTAGAAGATCAGCTTTTATGGAACAATAAAAAAAAAAAAAATGAAGCCAAAATTATAAATGAGTGATAAAATGTTATTATTTATGTTTTAGAGAATAACTTATAATAATCAAGATGAAATCTTAATTTTGCATTTTAAAATTTGGACTTTACTTACCCTTATAATTTTTTCCGCCTTTAATAATTTCGGTTAATTCCCAGTGAACGGTATGCTCCTTATACGGTACGCATATATACAACGGTAATCATATATACAATTATAATTAATTGTATATAATAATGTATAAAATTATATTATTTGTATAAAATAATATAATTTTATATTATATAATGATATTAATTGTATATTCTATAATTATATTAATTGTATAAAAATAGCGCACCGTACACTGGGATACAGCCAATAATTTCTTTTTATCCCTTTTAAGTTATAAGTATGATGCTTTTTGTTTTTCGTGTTTGGAATTTTATATTGTTAAACTGGCTGATTGTGTATGTGTGTATTATAAAATTAATTCCATATTCTTTTGTTGGTTAAATTGCACTTTAGTTCCCCTACTTCACCAACTCGCGAATTTGATGCGCTTTTTCACTCATGCTCATTAATTATCCTTTTGTTTTAGTCTTTTCATTGGTCGCTAATTAAGTTTCACTTTGAAATAGCCGTAGAATTTTCGCCATGGCATCGGCGATTTTGAAAACGCGCCAAGTAGGGGACCTAAAGCGCATTTTCACCTATTAAGGACTTTTTCTACAACGGATCTAGATATTCATTTGCTTTATGTCGAAAAATTGTCATCAGTGTTTTGAATCTTAGGTTAAAATGTGCTTTAGGTCCTTGGCATGAATAATTTTAGTTGGTTATAAATTTTGTCATTCTTGGTAATCCTACTTTGATACACTAGATACGATAAACGTAACGATTTCTAGAATTCTTATTTTGCCATTTCGTTCTGCCTGGACGCTTTTTTTTCCCGTTTGTCACCAAAGGTATGGGACCTTTGGTGACAAATTGAATCCTGTCTCCTAGGATTGTACCATTAATTTAATTCATTTAATGTTAATTGAAAATTTTATTTTGTAAAAATATTTTTTTTTATTTAAAATGTTTGGAAAAAACAGAAAGTTAATGATGGAAAAAGCAGAAATTTTGTGATTTTTTGTTACGCATAGTAATGCCATTTGGCGACTTTATAACTTGCACCGGTGAAATGAAGAAGTACCCATTTTCATACTATATTATTGACTCAATACATTCTTCAGGAAATTCTAATTATTATTCATTTTAGCACAAACGAATAGCAGTTTATTTATCATTCAAGTTTTCTCAAATTCTTGAAAGCAAATAAAAACTTTGAAGAATTAATTAGATACACTTAAACTTTTTAATAAGAAATCGTTAGGAAATCAAACTTACAACTAATTTTAATTTATATAAAATATTTCTAATTAAAATCATTAAACTAAATAAATATAGAAAATGAACAAAAATACTTGATTCCTTATGCAAAGTTATTAAGAAAATCTACAAGGAATCAAACTTTTTTTATTTGAATTAGAATAAAAATGAAAAACGAAAATCTGAAATCTTTCTATCACCAAAACCACAATAAGTGAAGTATTACACTCAACATTCGAATTACAAATGCCGAAGACTTCAAATTTGTCGATTCGATTTGATTTATCAAAATAAATACCATGTAAGCCATCGCAACGGACACGGTTTAACATAGCAACCAAAGGGGGGGGGGGAAAAAAGAGATTGGTAAAAATTTACTGTATGGTCGCTCTTGGCGATTTTTTAAAAAATCGCCAAAAATCTTGCCAACCTCGCCAATCTGCACAAGTGAAGTATGAAAATAAGTAAAATATTCCATTTTTCATTGGTTGGTTCCCAGTTTGTCAAAATCTCCCATTTTTTATTGGCAGGAATCCTTCATCTGCGATTAATCAGAATTGGTTGGATTGTCAGAAAATGTTATTTATCGCCAACTTTGGAAAATCACGCCAAGAGCGACCGTACAGTAAATCTGAGCCAAGAGATTTTATTGTTTTTCTTAATTTTTGCAATGGGAACTACTTTGATATACTCCCCCCAAATCAGATATTTGGCGACTTTTTTTCTCGCCAAGCAAAATACCTGTTTTTGGCGCCTTTTTTTCTCGCTAAGATGGGGCTGGCCACCAGACCTCGAAGCCCGATTTTCGATTTTTGAATTAGAAAAATTTTAAAAAAATTATTTATAAAACTTCTTCTCGAGATCGCTACTCGCCGATAGCTGATTCAGGGGTTGTACCAGTTCCTTTTCAGAAACAATGCTGGCGACCATCTTTTGGAAAATTTTCCGTTTTTTTTTTTTTTTTTTTTATTGTACTGACACAAATGTTATATCATTGGAAGGAGCTTTAAAAAATAAACATCTTTTTCGCTTACGGCTTTTTCTTAATTTCAATATCTTCTGAGATAACAGCAACTTTCGAATTCATATATCCGTTGGGGAAAAAAAATCAGACGGTTTTTTTTTATTTTTTATAAAGTTTTTGTTCTTCAGTTTTTGTTTCTTAATTTGCATTATGGTGTTGCTATTATTATGATTTGTTGCTATCATTTATTTTCAACTTATTAAATCGATTCATAACAATTCATTTCTTTTTTGTAGCTTTAGCTTGCTGTTTTGATGACACATTAAATTTTTTTTTTCAGAATTGCATTTTTTATAAAGTTTTTGTTTCTTAATTAGCATTTTTTTTATAAACTTTTTGTTCTTCCTTTTTTGCTTCTTAATTAATATTAATCGCAGTTTTTTTGACTCACTGATATTATTATTTGTTTTCAAATAACGTTCGATTGTAACATTTGATTTCTTTATTCTAACGTTAGTTTGCTGTTTTAACGATACATTAAATCGATTAATTACAATTCATTTTTTTTTTGTAGCTTTAGTTTGCTGTTTTCATGACACATTAATTTCTTTTTTTTTTTCAGAATTGCATTTTATAAACTTTTTGTTTCTTAATAAATATTAATCATGGTTTTTTGACTCACTGATCGTGTTGCTATTATTTATTTTCAAATAACGTTCGATTATAACAATTGATTTCTTTATTGTAGCGTTTTCTTCAGTTTGTGTAATCATTCTTCTGTTGGTTGCTTACCTTTTGCTTTTCAGATTTTAGAAGAAATATGCCGCAGCCCCCTCGAAAAAAGAAATGCTTGGAAAATAAAAAGCGACAAGAGAGAGAAAGAAGTCGAAGAAGGAGACAAGAAGAAACCACCCCAGAAAGAGAATCAAGACAACGACAGGATGCAGAAAGAAGTCGAAGAAGGAGACAAGAACAAACCACTCCAGAAAGAGAAGCAAGGCAGCGACATGACACAGAAAGAAGTCGAAGAAGGAGAGAAGAAGAAACCACCCCAGAAAGAGAATCAAGGCATCGAGAGGACGCAGAAAGAAGTCGGAGAAGGAGAGAAGAAGAAACCACCCCAGAAAGAAACTCAAGACAGCAACAGGTGAGAGAAATTAATCAAAGAAGAAGAGAAGAAGAAAACACCCCAGAGAGAAACTCAAGACTGCAGAGAGTTACAATTGCAACAACTACTGCTCGAATGCGTCTCTGGAGGCATTTAGAAAATGCGGCATTCGATTATGAACCATCATCTGATTATGCTACTCATCCTTCGTGTCTCATCGGCTCAATGTCGCAAACTTGCCAACACTGTGAGGCGAAGAAATGGAAAGGTGAAGCCCCAGGTATGTGCTGCAGTGGAGGAAAAGTTCGATTATCACCGTTAATAGATCCTCCTGAGCCCCTACGCACTTTCCTCATTGGCCAGTCTTCACAGGACAAACACTTCCAAGCTAATATCAGACGCTACAATTCCTGTTTCCAAATGACCTCTTTCGGCACAACAAAAGAAATTAGAGAGCCTGGATACATGCCAACATTTAAAGTTCAGGGTCAAGTTTATCATCGCATTGGCAGTCTACATCCCCTACCAAATGAAGAGCCCAAATTTATGCAAGTTTATTTCGTTGCCAACAGAACAGAACAGGCGCAGAAACGTTGTAGGAATGTTCCAGAAACCAGAGAGGACATAGTACTTCAGTTGCAATATATGCTTCATCATGAAAACTCCTACGTCCAAAGCTTCAAATCGGCCATGGAAAAGATCAGTCCTAAATTAAAACTCCTTATTTTAGCCGACAAAACCCCACGCGGTGAGCATGAAAGGCGGTTCAACGCTCCGACATCATCAGAAGTGGCTGTAATAATGGTTGGAGAACAGCATGGGGCAAGAGACATAGTTTTAGAAGAAAGGAGTGGCACCATCAGAAGAATTGCCGATACCCACAGGTCTTACGATGCACTACAGTACCCACTTCTCTTTTGGCAGGGGGAAGATGGTTATCATTTTGATTTGCGCCAAACAAATCCAACTACGGGAATGCCACAAACAAAGAAGATTTCTGCAATGGACTTTTACGCTTACAGGATCATGATGCGCTCCTCAACATTCAACATTTTACTGCGAAGCAAAGACCTGTTTCATCAGTTTATTGTGGACATGTATGCCAAGATTGAATCCGAAAGGCTGCGATACATTCGATTGAACCAGAAGACGTTGAGAGTGGAACAATATGCCCATTTGAGGGATGCCGTTATGAATGATGGAAATGTTGCTGACATGGGACAGTTAGTTATTTTACCGTCCAGCTTTACAGGGGGGCCCAGGTACATGCACGAAAGGACCCAAGATGCGATGACCTATGTGCGAAACTACGGTAGACCGAACCTTTTCATCACCTTCACCTGCAACCCCAACTGGAAAGAGATACAAGAAGAACTTTTCGATGGACAAAAGCCCCAGGATCGCCATGATTTGTTGGCAAGAGTCTTTCATCTCAAGCAAAAGGCACTCATCAGTCTTATCACAAAGGCGAAGATTTTTGGTGATACTCGATGTTACATGTACACGATAGAGTGGCAGAAGAGAGGACTTCCTCACGCCCACATTCTGGTTTGGCTGAAAGACACCTTGCACGTCCATAGGGTCGATGATTTCATCAGCGCAGAAATCCCGGATCCAGAAGAAGACCCAGACCTCTTTACCACGGTCACGAAACAAATGGTGCATGGCCCCTGCGGACGCATAAATCCCCGCTCTGTTTGTATGAAGGATGGAGTCTGCACGAAGCGATACCCTCGCCAGTTCTTGAAAGAGACGCAGACGGGACAAGACGGATATCCACTGTATCGTCGTAGAAGCCCTGCAGATGGAGGTTTTACAGCAAGCATCAATCTACGAGGATCAGAAGTTTCGGTGGACAATGCCTGGATCGTTCCTTACTGTCCACTACTATCCAAAATTTTTAACGCACATATCAACGTTGAGTACTGCAATTCTGTCAAGTCCATAAAGTATGTATGCAAGTATGTCAATAAAGGATCCGACATGGCTGTATTTGATGTCACCAGTGGAGCCAATGAACTGAATGAAATTCATCAATATGAGATGGGAAGATACATTAGCAGCAATGAAGCAGTGTGGAGAATACTCAACTTTCCAATCCACGAACGTCATCCCACAGTCGTTCATCTAAGCGTCCACCTTGAAAATGGCCAGAGAGTGTACTTCACTGAAGAAAATGCTGCTGAACGGGTCCAGGCACCCCAGGAAACAACGCTCACATCTTTCTTCAAGCTGTGCACCCAAGATAACTTTGCTCGCAATTTACTTTACAACCAAATTCCAAAGTACTACACATGGAACAGCATGAACAAGAGTTGGAACCGCCGTAAACAAGGACAAATTGTTCCAGAAGAAACAGGAATCAGGTCTACTGATGCCCTTGGCCGTGTCTACACCGTCCATCCCAACAACTCCGAATGCTTCCACCTTCGCCTATTACTACATGAAGTTAGAGGCCCAACATCATTCACGGATTTGAGAACCGTTCAAGGAAGAGTCTGCAACACTTTCAAAGAGGCCTGCCAACTTCAAGGACTTCTGGAGAATGACGAACACTGGAACACGGCGTTAGAAGAAGCAGCTGCATCTCGATCACCCAAGATGATGCGTAATCTGTTTGCTGTAATGCTTCAAACGTGCTCCATGTCGGGCCCTGAACAGTTATGGATGAACCACAGGGAGAACCTGTCTGAAGACATACTGCATCAAGCAAGGATCCAGCAGCAGAATATGGACCTGGACTACAATGACGACATCTTTAACAGAGCCCTAATCTACATTGAGAACAAGATAATATCTCTAGGAGGATTGAACCTGAAAAGCTTTGGACTTCCCCAACCTAACAGAAACAGCGATTCTGCCATCTCCAGTGAAGTAATTAGAGAACGAAGTTATAACATGGATGTGCTCGCAGCTTATATACAGGAGAATGAGCCTAAATTGGTCCAAGACCAAAAAGAAGCCTTTGACAAGATTACTAGAGCAGTTTTTGATAGGCAAGGGGGTATATTCTTTTTGGATGCTCCAGGCGGAACCGGGAAGACGTTTCTTATCAACCTTATTTTGGCAAAGGTGCGGCACAGAAATGAGATTGCCCTGGCTGTCGCTTCATCCGGCATTGCTGCTACACTCTTGACAGGTGGTAGGACTGCTCACTCGGCGTTCATGTTACCTTTAAATCTGACAAGCACAGAGACTCCAACGTGTAACATCCCAAGGAATTCAGGAAAGGCAAAGGTTCTACAGGATTGCAAGCTCATCGTTTGGGACGAGTGTACCATGTCCCACAAAGCCGCATTCGAAGCATTAGATGTCACCATGAAAGACCTCAGATGGAACAATGACAGAATGGGAGGCGTCGTAATGGTTTTGGCAGGCGATTTTCGACAGACGCTACCAGTTATTCCACGTGGAACGAGGGCAGATGAAATGCAGGCCTGCATAAAATATTCTTACATCTGGAATGGCATTCAAACACTTGGATTATCGACTAACATGCGAGTTCATCTCAACGGTGATCCCTCTGCCCAGCAGTTTGCAGATAATCTACTGAAACTAGGAAATGGAACCCTTACTTCAGAAAATGAAGATGGATATGTAGCGATGCAAGGCATTGGAAGGATTGTGACTACTGAAGAAGAACTGAAAGAGGCTGTGTTTCCGAATGTGATTCACCACTTCACTGATCACGCATGGCTGTGCGAAAGAGCAATTCTTGCCCCAACAAACGAAGCCGTCAGTGTTATCAACAAGCAACTTTTACAGAACTTACCCGGAACTCTTCATATTTACAAATCTATAGACACGACATGCAATATTGACGAGGCTGTCAACTATACGACAGAGTTTCTCAACAAATTAGAGCCACCTGGAGTACCCTCCCACATATTGGACTTGAAGGTTGGAGCACCGATAATTCTCCTCAGGAATCTGGATCCGCCTGCACTTTGCAATGGAACAAGACTTTCTATCAAGAAACTGATGCCAAATATTATAGAAGCCACCATCATGACCGGACATGCTGCAGGCGAAGATGTGTTTATTTCAAGAATTCCTATAATCCCTTCCGATCTCCCGTTTCAGTTTAAGCGTCTACAATTCCCTGTTCGTTTGAGTTTCGCGATGAGCATTAATAAGGCACAAGGACAATCTCTCAAAGTTGTAGGGCTCGACCTCCGTAAGCCGTGTTTCTCCCATGGTCAACTGTACGTGGGTTGTTCAAGAGTTGGTAATGTCGATAATCTACACATCTTAGCTCCGAATGGAAGAACATTAAATATAGTTTATCCCGAGGCTCTCTAACGAAAAGGACAATCTAAAGAAAAATTATTGCCACTCTCCCAAACTAACTCTGACTGTCATGCTTTAAATGATGATGTTATTGTTTAGTGCTCTCTTGAGAGCATGAGCAATAATCCGAATGGTGCTGCTTCCCAGTGCTACAGTACCAACAGACATTAATCGGTAAGGGTCCCTTGCGACCCCAGACCGAGCTCCACAAACATACACAAACACTCTCCTCTTCTAATTCATTGTCATCTAAGTTTAACTTACACTTAAATTAAAAATTTAATTGGTTCTCAACTCCAAATTTCCTGTAAGCAGGATGTTTTATTTCATCCATGTTTTCGTTACTTTTTATTTTTTCTGTACTGTACTCTCTATCTTTCCCTTTCA
>JAPDSC010143676.1:0-20730 GCA_026290005.1 Latrodectus geometricus
TTTACTAAATATAATCTACAAATAAGTAATTAGATTTTAAATTCTGATTATTTTCAATCTAGTTTTTTCCAATTGGAGACTTATGATTAATTTTACGCAGACACATCTCGCATAGAACATACATGAAGAAAGGTGAATGCTTGCTTGGAAAATAAAGAGAAAAGTATGTGTATCCATTTTATTCCATATTAAACACCTATTTTTTAAAATAGTCAATATTAATGAACAGTATTTATAGCATAGAACTACTTTGATCATAGTAAAAATACATTACACTAAAAATATTGACAAACTTCATAGATGTTCATGTTGAAATTCATGAACAAATATAAAGTTATTAATTTTCATTCATTGCATATTCTTTTTTCACATGAAAAATGCACTTATTAGGTTTTTTTTATGCAATCTATTGTAAAATTTTATATAAATAAATTTTTACAATTTACTTCGCAAAGTAGTATTGTAGTATTAAATTCATTTTTCATTTTTCTTAATCAGCCAATGCACAAAAACAAATTTGCAAATTTGGCTTTAGAATATTTTAAAATAAATTATATAAAAACATTTTGCATTCCTGCACATAGAATGCAAACAAATAGATCTAAGCCTTTAAAAAAAAGCTTATCAAAACTAAAACTATTAACATATGTCCTCATTTCATCATTACAATTTCAGAATGAATTCAGAAATTTACTTCTATAACTTACTATAAACAAATTTAAAATTAATACAGGAATGTTAACTGCAGAAAGGAATGTTCATTGACAAAGAAAATAAATCATAAACAACACAATAAAATAAAATCAAATAGGCAGTGTTAAAACATATAGCATTTTCATCGAATGATATTTAACCAACTCATGCATTTATAAATCAAATTCTAATACAACCAACAAAATAAAAACACTACTAGAATAATAAAAGAAATGAGATTTCCCCCAATACCATGCTTTTACAGATACTAAATATTCACAATAGTTTTAACAAAGAAAAACATTATATCCATTTTGATAAAGATCTAATTGGTTTGATTAATAAATTTCATAAATGATTTCAAAATGAGATTTAAAGAAAATATAGCAAGTTTTAAAACACTTACACAAAACCATAGATTTATTTATAAATAATTATATTCATTATATGAGATAACTTATTTTTGATATTTTTAAGTATATTCTCAAGCAAAAAAAGTTAAATGAGATATTTTTAACTAAATGTATTATTCATATTATCATATTAATAAAAAATATCAAAAAGATATTTTAAACAGCAACTGTCTTTCATTAAAATTCTGGGATGTATTTTTTTAAAGTTACCTACCTATTCATGTGAAATGATCTCACTTAAAATGTGCTTCATTAAAATAATAAAAATAAATTCTGATTTCCTGAGAAATATTTTTGACACATCAATTTCAACTTTTACTAATACAGAATTCTTTATAGGCATTATTTTTATAAATATATACTTTACTCACATATTTTTGTGACCAAAAAGAAGAGGCAATTAAAAAAATGTAGCAATATTGTTACTATTCCTGAATTTATTAAGTCTGGAAAATTAATTTTTATGCATTTTCTAACCTTAAGTAATTTAAAAATTAACAATTGTTTCAAATTAATTTCTTTAAATTGAATTAGTTTCAATAAATTTGAAACAGTTGGGGTGGTAACTACATTTAAATTAATATATGTATATAACAAGTAGATTTAAAAATACTGTTGTTAAAAAATGCAATAAAATTAAGATTTAATTTAAAAATATTATTCCTATGTTTAATTCATAAACAGCCACAACATTAAATTGAAACTTCAGATATATCAATATTGTTGCTAAATATACTATGTTTCAAAGTCTAAATATTTAAACTTTGAAATACAGTTTCACTTACATAAATTAAAGAAATTTCACAAAAAAATGAATAATTTTAAATTTAAATGGAAATTTTTTTCTAAGGATTTCTAATAGAAATATTTAAAAAAAGCATTGAAGAATTAATCTTAGAAATTGAAAAATAAGAAAGTTAATATTTTAATAAAATAAATTACTTTATTATATTTTTATATACAACTAATTATAATATCAATGTTTAACATAATTAAAATTGGTTTACACATCACAAAAATAAAAATCATTTTTCAATAATAATCCTACCAATTAGTAAATATAAAAGATTAGGTAACACAAAACAAGAGCTATAAAGATTTGCTCAATTAAAAGTAATTGAATGTAAATTTCATTTATATCATGTATTTAAAATTTTTGTGCATTCAAAGAATGACTTAAAATTTAAGTTGCAGCTAAAAAGTATTATAAAAAATTTTAATGTTTTCATTTAGCACACTATTACTAATATTGTCCATTAAAAATAGTAACAGTTCTATTATTGTGAGTGATTGATGGAATGTTTTTTTTAAAGCATAACATTACAAGTTATGTTTTAAATAATACATGACATTAAATCAATTACCAGATTTAAATATAATAAAACATAGCTAACAAGAACAATTACAGATATAAAATAAAATTAAACAAATGAAAAATAGAAATATTTGTTTAAATATATTGAGTGTTTTGTTAACTAACAATTGCAACATATATTTCATAAAACAAAAATTTTAAGCATAAATACTGTGAAAGATTTTTCATTTTCACACTAAATCATATAATATAATATAATGAGATGATTTTTAAAACCTAGTTAAAAATTACATAAAATCATTTGTTTCTTCATTTATTAAACAGGTCACTGTTATTATGAGAAACAAGACAACAAATTGATTTGAAAATAATTTTCAATATTACAATAATTCAATCTCATATGATTAGGAAAATCATTAACACAATTACAAACAATTTTTATGAATGTGACAAACTAAAAATAACTTTTCATTTGCAATAAAAATAAAATTTTTAATCTAAAACATTTGACTAGATCCATTCTTGACTAGAATCATCACAGCATTTATTTGGCAATATTAAGGTCCAATTGTAATGTGACCATTGGCAATTTATACAAATATAGCAGCAAATTAAATTGGAATGATTATATTTGCCACATCGAAATCTCTTAAGTCTAGCAATTTATATGAATTATATTGGCACAGTAAATACTTTAATGTCCGTTAACTTCAAAATTTCTAAATAAAAAAGCAATTTTTCTGCAAATTTTAAGAATTTTGTGCAGTATAGATAAGTCATCACAGATTAAAATCCAGTCAGCTTATAACAACCTTTCTGATTGAAGAATCTAGACTCATTCTTTAAAAATCATATTTTTTATATTACATTAGCATTGAGAAAAACAAATTTTTATAAAATGTGTATCATTTGATTTTCAGTATGAGGAAAAAGGAGAAGATTGGATAGTACAAATACATACTATGCACTGTAAGAAAATAAATCTATAATACGGTTTAAACACACTAATATATAAATAAAAAAAGCTCATAATCTTAAGTTTGAATTTTTCATCTTTCGATAATTTTTGTGGTATCATATAAAATATGATTCATGAAACTAAATCGAATGATATTTAGGAATTAAAAGGTAAAATAAAGATGAAGTAAGTCTTCCCTATAAGGGAATTATATAATTATTAATTATCACCAAAGTCATATTTTAAATTATTGAAAGGAAGCAAGTTACAAAGCAATAAAAAATGATTTTACAATACCTACATTATTTTATGTATTATTCACTACAGTTAGTTTAAATAACCTTTAAAATGTAGAATTCAATATTTGCATTTCTTCATCAAAACAATATTATTTAAAATTCGTAAAATATGTTGTGTTACCTTACCAGATATAAAAACCCCTTGGCAAATGTTACAATTACAAATTAATAAACCTTTGAATAAGATTAGTTCCTACAGAACTTTGACAAACATTTCTTAAGTAAATTAATTTCTGAAATTAGACTATTTGTTATTTCATATTCATTTATAATTCAGATTATGAAATTGTTCAGATTATGAAATAAAATATAGGTTAGTTCCAATGACTTATGTTCCTCTAAAGTTGAATGTTAGGTCGATTTAATTTGCTTACTGCATTACAGTCAATTTTCTTATATGAGAACTAATTCAATCAGTATCAACTGTTTAAAATAGATTCTGAACCATAACAAATATCCAAGCTAGGAATAGGACACTAAGTATTAAAAAGCAAAGATTAGCCTTTTTGGAATTTCTCCTGTTGAGAGCTCATACAGAAATAAATCTTTTTATAGTAGATTTTGTTCTAAATCTAATTCCAAGATAAAAAATAAAAATATGATGTATCTTTCAAATATAAGTTTGGATCTATCAGTGATAATTTGTCTGAAAGCACAAAATTTTCTAAATAAATAAATGCAATGAAATAATTTTTCTACCAATATATTTTACAATTGACAGAAGTTTGAAATAACTCATCTCTATCTTCGTATTTAAAAAAAAATTGGATTTTAAACTATATCTAAAGCTAATTGTCTCATATTGAACTTAAAGCTATATTCAAAAATGCTTTTTAAAATTAACAGGACTGATTTCATTTTACAAAAATCATCAATTAATAAAATAATAAAAATATCATAGCACAATTATACATTTTTATTTATGCAACAAGAGATGTCTTTGTCTTGAAATGTCACATTTCATCAATAATACAATAAAACCAAAAGTATATATAATAAAAAAAAACTACATTTCAGTTTATATAAAATGTAGTTTGAATAATTAATATTTGACATATAAAACTTATTGATATAAATAAGAAATCTCTAGGCTGAATAAATGAAAATTAAATCATACAATGTTTTCATTGGATAAGACACATGCAACTTAAGCTGCAACAAATACATCGTTGATTCAGTGGTTTTGGTGGTGGTATGAGATCTAGATCTTCGTCATCAGGCGTTAAATCTAAATTGTAGCCATCTTTCAACAATTGTTCTGATATTTCTTTGACAGAAGATTTTGAAATAGGATGGTAATCCAAATCATCATCACTTTTAGAAATAATATATATTAATTAATATATTATTAATATAATAAATTTTATATATTAATTAAATAATATATTCATTTAAACAGAAAGAAAATATATAAAATAATTTAAAACAATCATACAAAGAGCTAAAAAGCTTTATAAAACTAATGAAACTATATAAAAAAGAATTCTCAAAATTGTTTTAAAGAGCTTTTATTTTAAAAACATAGAATAATTTTTAAACCGTGTCATATATTTTAAGATAATCACCTTTATGTAAGTAAAAATGTAACTTTAAATAAATATTAAAGGTAACTGCTTTATGATTTGGTTGCCATTATAGATTCATAATTTGTATACTTAACTATCTGTGTTAATGTATGAAATTAATGTATCAACAATATGATACATTACAGATGTGATAAACCAGTTAGTCAATTGAAACTTTAAATTTTAGCTAGCACACTTCTTTAATGAAAATTAAATAACTTTATATTATGATGGCTAAAGGAATCTGGATTTTTCCCTATTTTTAAAGCGTATTTTAGACATTACAGATGAAACTTTCATAAAATATTAGAGAATATTAGAAGCATTGATAATCACACAATATTATTAATAAATAAAAAGGGCTTTTGCAGCCATCTCGCTATCTCTTCAAGTAAGAATTTATAATGATGATGTTGTGTAACTGCCAAAATAAAGTATTATGCAACAAAGTTACAACACTTTTTATTAATTTTAAATTTGATTTCCAGTCACCAATTTCTTATATATATATATACAACAGTTAAGTTCTCATATAAGTTACATACTAATGAAAACACTTGACATGGCATTTATGATAATATACAATCCAACAAAAATTTATAATAAAATCAAGATTTAATTTTAAAATATTTAAAAATCCTTATCAACTTTACATATTTTAAATTTTAATATATTTAGAATTCATAAGTAAAATAAAAGTACTAAAAAATAATATTTGAAAAGAAGTTATGTTTTATCATCAAAGAAACATAGCACAAGGAGAAATGTCTTTAAAATTACTTAAAGAGCCAATGAATAGCACTAAATACAAAATAATCTGTTTACAATGATTTACATTAAAAATAAAATAAAATAGAAGTACAGAAAAAGAAAAAAGCAAATGTATTGAATTAAATAACAAAAATGAATTATAAACAATTGACCTATTAAACAATGTAGGTTAAAAGTAAAAATTTATTGGAACAAATATATATAAATAAACTAAGGGATAAAACATGAACATTACCTTTCACTTTCCCAAGAAACAAGAGGATGAGAATCTGTTTTTGAAACTATAAGCATTTGACTGTTTGGGACATTAAGCCTATAAATTAGAGTGACATTAATTATGATTTATTATATTTTTAAGCAAAAAGGGATTAATTCTATAATTATAGAAATACTTTATTAAAAATATAAAATAAAAAAATTATGAATTAATTTTAATAGAATAAAGGTACTCATTAAATATACAATAGTAATTAATGCCTTGAAATTAATATCTTTAGGCACAGACTTACTAAAGAAATTGATAATTTAAAATTATGTACAATTAAACAAAATATACAATAATAAATACACGTGTCATTAGAATTATTTAATAGGAGTGCAAAGAATTAAAATTTTTAATTAAATGAAATCATTTCTTTCCCATTAATATATATATAACATGAATAATTAATCTGAAAAAGTGATTTTTAGGAAGTTATACCACACAAGTAAGGGCTTGATAAATATATTATCTCCACAAGATGGTTAGTCATTATGACTGATTGGCAATAATTTTAATGATTGGTATTTAAAATGTATTAATCATCTTAAAATACTTTTTATTTATAAACATATGCAGAAAGGGAAATAGTTTTAATTTGATTGTCACTTTACAGTCATTTTTTCACACAAGAAAATATTCAAAAAAGTGAACTAGTTAGCTTTGAATTCATGAAACACTAAAACATTATGACAAAAGAACTGTTATCTTCAGAAAAGAAATTAATTATAACTTATTGACTTAATTATTATTAAAATTGACTTAATTATTAATTATTGAATTGACTTAATTATTATATATTTAATTTTTATTGGATTAAAATGACACAAGAAATTCAAAAACATAATCATTAAGTTTGTATTGAATTATAAATACAAATTAGAGTTAAAAAAAATTATTAAATGAAACTAGTATATCTCATTTTTTGAAAACTAAATGTAAATATTTATCTTTTCTTGAATTCTTCTAGTAATTCACACCTCAAAATCAATAATTTTTCATAAATCTTTGATTTTCTAAGATATATTTTGCATATTTAAAAATAATTTTTCATTAAATAAACTTCAGAATTAATTTTAACCCTAAAATATTATGCATTTTGCAAACAAAAATAAAAACGAAACATACCTACTACGTGGAATGAGTTTCTTAGGAAGACCTCCTAAGTTCTGCTCTTTCAAGCGGAATTTTTTAGCTTGCTGTATTTGTTTCTCTAATGAAAATAAAATCTAATTAAAAATGGTTAAAAAAAACATGGATTAATGTACATAAAATATTTTATTATTAGTGTAAATTAACAACATTAATTCAAAAGCTTTTATAAATAAAAAAAATAAAAATAAAAAAAAAAACTATGATTTATATTATAAGTATAGAACAAATTTTTTTTTAAAGAAAGGACAATAATTTTGGTATGAAATTATGCATATTCAGATATTAGAGCCAAGAAAATGCTAAATTTTCCAAACAATAGATATTAATTAATTATGAATTTTTGCAAATTCAAGTACTAACAATAAATTTCTTTTTATTTTGTACCTCTTGACATCATTTGCAAGTTACATGCCCTTTTCAATGTAACTTTTTATATCACATTACAATGCGTATTAAAAAGAACAATTTAAATTTTTTAAAAATAAATTTGTGAAAAATTAGCAATAAATATATCGATGTTATTTTTATAAATTTCTATCAGATATTATCTAGAGATGATTAAAATAATGAATATTTTAGAAAAGGCATATTCAAGTGAAAACATTGATTGGCTGCTGATACTAGATGAGGTTACGGATCATCATTAAAATACAATGCTGAGCTAATTATTTAAATACCATGCATTTTTAAATTCAAACATTCATAAAACTAAGTTTTGATAAAATTTTGAGCATTCTGCAGTGATAAAAATTTGATAATCAAGTTTAATCACTAAAAGTTAATTTTGTGTAGTCTAAATTAATTTTCTCTAAGCTATATTCCTTCATACACATACTTGGTATGAAATTTTAGAAATAAGGTTACATTTAAATCTAGATCATTGCAATAGAAAAATATAATTTTCTAAGTAAAGCCTCATTCTGAATAGGATTTATTAATGCATTATTTTTAATAAATTCATACACAAACAGAAAATATTACCTTTTTATTACAAAAATTGATTTTAAAAGAAGCCCAGTGGAAATGCTATGTGTTTCCAAGGCACAAGTCCGAGGTTTCATCTCATGGCTGTGCCAGGTCAACTCAGTCTTTCATCTCTTCAGTGAGTCAATAAAACAGAGAACTAAGAATGCTGGGGAACTAATTACTGGGAGTTTCACATTAGGATGACCACTCAACCAATATATATGCTTCGCATCCTATGCCCTCAATCAAGAAAATGGACATGGACACTGTAGGCTACGCCTCATGATTGTTGTTAAGCCATTAAGTTTATTTTTTTATAAAGTTAAAAACAATAAAAAATTACAGAAAGTCTTTTAAACCTAGTTTTGGGATTTCTTATCCAAAAATCATTTCCCATGTAGTTTATAACTATGTATTTAAAACAATATATTGATTACAATGCATCTTCCATTTTGGTTCATTTATATCATTAAGAAAATTAGAAGCCTGTTTTTTCAGATTTTATAATATTCTTCCATAATTTATAATACTATATTTTATTCAAATAGTAATGGAATTCTCTTAATTTCATTAAGTACATGAATTGTAATTAAATATTTTTTATTGAAATTCATATTTTACATTATGACATTTATAATGAAATTTAAAATATACACAAATGAAAGCATGAAAATTTGTATAGTGAATATTTTTAAGCATATTCTGTCAATTTTGCCAACCATTTCTATAAAAAAAATAATTTAAAATTTACTAAGCAGTCAAAAGTTTTATTAGAAGATATAATAAATTAGCAGGTTAATTGCTTAGTTGTATCAAGCAAACATATAATAAATTCTAATAAACGTTAGATTGCCTTAAACATGAATTATTATTAGCTTATGAGCTCTTCTTAATTTTGTAAATTTAATCTGTACGAAATAGTAATATTCATTATCTTTGTTTTTCAATAGAATTTTTAGAAAAATTTTACAGAGCTATGATTGTTTTTACACTATACTAATGAATATATTTTTTTAAATAAAACGTCCATTCAAACTTGCATAGTTCATTATAATGAGATTTTATTGAATTTATACTGCATTCATTAAATTACAAAAATAAATGCTGCTTTTCTAAAGTTGTTTTTAAATTTTATGAAAAAATATTTGTTTATCAAGAAATCTATATGATATCATTCTGGATATAAATAAATAAATATGTATACACACATTCAAAAAATACAAATTATTTATAACTTATCAAATTACTAGTTAAAAGACTATTAGAATTTCTAATTAAATGTCTATACACAGTACATATTTACAACAAAAATTGCAAATACAATCTAAAATAATACTTTAAATATTTGTACTGATTTTTGATTATTATAGTAATAAAATGGATAATGAAAAGAATACAGTAGAAAATGAAATTAATTATTTATACAAAAATGATTATTTATACAATTTCGGTTTTCATTTTTATTTTTTACATCATAGAAAAATTGTAGAAATTATAAAAATAATTAACATTTCTTTTAATTAAATTAATAATCTATACATACTTTAAACTTCAATACTTCATTAAAAGATACTTTGATTTTGAATCTAATATTAATATTTTTAATGTACACAGATAATTTAGCTTTTTTTAAATTACTTTTGTTTTCATGTAACTTTATGACTGATATCAAACTTTTAATGTTTAGCAGTTCTTAGTTAATTTTCTATTAAAATTGATGTTTCATTAATATTCCTACTTGGATAGTTATCTAAGCATTTATATTGTTGTTCAAGAATTTGACGAAGTCAAATCAAATAAAGGAATTCATTGATGGAAAGGAAATTGATGACAAGATCCATAGAGAAAAAAACTGCAACTTCTGTAGTTCAAAGACTGGAGCACCATGAGTGAGAAGACTGTCTTGGCTCCATGCCTGTTCGTGTTAGCTGGGAAATATGGAGAGGCCTTCACGCCTTGGGTGACCCAACCAGGAGTAAATACTCCCAACTTTCTTTGCCCACTCCTCCCAGGAACACCCCTTTGCCACGGTGAGACATTTATTAAACTAAATATTCGTTTGAGAAAAAATTCTTGAAAATCTTTAGCTTTTTAAAAACGAAATTAAAATATAAAATCAAAAATGTAAAAAAAATACTTAAAATTTAGGCTGTATTAAATATATATTAAATATATTTTTTCTAAATTATATTTTATCTAAATTGATATTAAATATCTTTAAACATGATGAAACCAAAATATTAATAGTATTAATATTTACAATCATCATGAAAAAAACTCATGATTTTGATTGGTTTACAAAATTTTCATGAAATATTTGAAAAACTTATGCTTTATTTACTATATTTTTTACACCATCATTAAATTAAAGTAACATATTTAAAAAGAATTTTATTTATTGTTAGTTTTATTATTTGTGGGTGATTTTTAAAAATTTAGAAAAGCAACTTAGAATTTGGAATCATTCATAAAAATCAAAATAATTAGGTATAATAGTTATACATCTAAAAGAAAAGGTTGGTATAGCTTGACTTACATAACAAATAAAGAGAAAATTGAAAAAGGAGATGATGGAGTAAGTATAAGTAAAATATACAAGTATACATTTATTAAAAAATAAGTTCTTTAATAATATTCACTTTATGTTCTATAAAAAAATCAAATCTTGATTTATATTAAACATATACCCTGACTTTCAATACTTTGTAAAAATATTAAGAAATTTGCATGTCTTGTATAGAAAGGTAAATATAGGAAAATTTATCCCATATATTTATTGATATAATTCTCATTTGATTGAAATTACTTGAAGACTGGATCTATAGAAATCAAAATAAAATGTCATAATTTCAATATAAATGCAAGTAAGTGCTCATTTGAACCATAATAAAATAATAAGGTAAAAGTTAAAAATAATTTAATAAAAACAAAATTTAAGAGGCTTTCACAGGGAAAAAGGAAAAGCAATATTCTTTTGTTGCTTAATATATTGCTAAATAACTAATTTATAAAACACACAAATAATTTTGTTTATTAAACTTTTACTTACCACAAATTAACGAGTAGTCAATTTTTTAGTTTAAATAAATGCAAAAGTTATCTAAATATTAATTAAGCATGTAAAGAACTTTTAAATATATTCGAAACAAAATTGTAGTCTGCCAGATTTAATGAAATAAAATGCTCTTCTCATTTCAAATGTAATCAAGTGGCATTGCATAAATAATAAAAATAATTTAATCATAAATTTTCAGTAATTTTTAAAATTTAGATTAACAGAGAAAATATTTAAATACATATGAAAAATTTATATAATAAAAACATCTTTACTTACCTAAACGTTTCTGTAGCTGAGATGTTGTCTTCAACTTCATAAGTGGTTTATGGGGTACTTTGCAATACACAGAATCCACTTCATTGTTCTAGTTAAATATAATTTTGTTGTAAAATAACAGTTATATGCAGTAAATTAAAAATAGTTTAGTGCAGTGAATGACATTTCCAATAAATTATTTATAAGAATATATACTACTTATGATCTATAGAACTTATTAAACCATCTAGTTTGAAATTCTTTTTCTTCTGAAGTTAAAAAATTGAAGATAAGACAAAATGGGGAATTATGTAAAAAAATATACATTTGAAATTTCTATGCAGAAAATAAAGATGAAATTTTATGAGTAAAGTATGTAACTAAATGGAAAATTAAATACAATTAATTCTTAATATATCACAAAATATTAAATTTTTTAATTAAAATGTAATCACTAAGCAAATGCAATAGGGAAAATTTTCTATTACATATAATTACACAGGAGAAAACTTAAGTAATATGAAATATTTTTGTCTTTTAAGGACTTGTAATGAACACCTCATAGTAAAATTCTTCACATTTTAAATTTACAGATTTGGTATTCACATAAAGTTTCAATAAATTTTTCCATTCTTACTTTGCATGTGGGAAAAAGTGAGTAAGAATGAGTATCAGTCATAAGGAAAAATTTCGAGAGATATATAATTGTATTTTTAATATGCATATCAAAATATAATCAAAACCATTTTCAAATGTCATGTCACATAGGCTAAAAATCAGAATGCTACATTATCAATATGCACTTATAAATAAAAAATAGATTAATGTCTTATTTTCAAGTACATATTCAAATTATGTTCTATTTATTTAAAATAGATTTTAATAATTCTTTTCAAGCAAGAAATCTTTTGTTTATCTGCACTGCATACATAGTTACATATGTTCAACAATTATATATATTTATTTTATTAATCAAAGAAAATTGAAACCAGAAAATAGTATTACTTTCTCCAATATTATTTCTATATTGAATATAGAATACACACTACGATTAAAATAGCATTTAACATTTTCTACATATGTATAGATAATTTTTAAATATTTTACTTTATAAAAAAGTTAAAAAATAAGTTTTAAGAAATTTTGAATTAAAAATAATATTATGTAAGAAAGAGAATAAATGAAATTGGGATCAACAGCACTATTACTTATGCATAAAAATGCCCAGGAATTATAGTTTAAATTACTAAATAATATTGGTAGAAAAAACAGCATGACATTATATACTCTTTTTTGATATTTAAAAAGCAGCATTGGGAAATATAAGTTAATCATGTAGTTGAAGAAAAAAATTTCTATTTAATATTAACAGCTGCATGTAATAACATTATTTTTGATTTAAAATCCTTAATCAAGAGATATTAGCCTCTTAAGGAAAGTTAAAGTATTATCCATCTCAGATGAAACGAATGTTTAAAAAAATTGGATATATTTATTGGAAAGGAAAATGGAGAAGAATCTGAGTCACATTTAAATACAATTTAGAAAATTTTAAAATGAGCATAACAGTCTCAAGCATCAAGGGACATGAAACCTCACTTGAATATTTTTCTAAAGGTGGGTTATTTAAAATGTCTTATGTTTTCAATCTTCAAGTTTTTACATAAACCTGTAATACGTGTCTTTAGCCTATATTACATACCTATATTAAGATAAAACTTAAAAAATTAATATTAATTATGTTCAAAAATTCAGTTTAAAAAAAATCTGAAAACTTTTTAAAATAATTTTGTCTTGCTGGTTTTTTATTCAAATAATATTATCCTATTTATTTACTATCATGAAAACAGCTTCCTTTTTTATTTTTTTTAAATTGAAGTTTCTTTAAAAATATCAATGTAACAAGAAATATTTTCTTTTATTTCAGCTGTACATAATATCATTCAATAAACTTTAATTTTGAGATCAAAGATGAGATCACTTTAAATTGACAGGATATGAGATACGTAACTTGTTTAGTATTTTACCCACAATCATAGTGTTCTATCAAAAATATAAACATTTATTAAAAAACAATGTTTAAAAATTTCAATTATAAAACTATGTCTAAATTCAAAAATCCAAATCTCCATAACACGAGAAAAAAATCAAAATGTAACAGGAAAAGAATTTTTTTCTAAAGCCCAGCTACTATCATTTTCTCCTTTCAGCACTACAAGAAGCAGAAGTCATGACATCTTTTTCAATTCCTACTACTAGTTCACACTTTCTATATATATCTTGTTCAAATTTTCAATTGTTTATAAAATACTTCTTATTCATCCATTCAAGTTCAAATATTTTTTTTTAAAATTTGCACAAGATGACACTTGATGTCAATAAAGTTTTTTCAAACATTAATTTTATTTTTATATGGGATACATAAATTTATACATACATATATTATGGGATACATATATATATATAAATTTTAGTTTTATATGGGAGGAAAATACACTAATTGTGCAGTGGTGCCATCTGTTAGCATCAACAGTTACTATCTTTACATTTCTTACATTCTTAAATTTATTTATTTTTATTATCTTGTACATGAGTTTATTACTTTCTTTGAAAATTCAACTCTGGTTTTGAAATAAATTAGTGGGAGAGATGAAAAGTGTGTATGTGAAAAGTGTGTTTTCAAAAATTCTCTAATTCTTTTTCTAAAAAAATAAATCGTAATTATTTATAAAAGATTTTTTGCAAAAGAGAGATATGTAAAATATGTTTTGCAGTAGTAAAAATGGTAGTTTGTTTGTTTGTTTGGTTTTATGGCACAAGGTCCAAAAGAGGACATGCAGTAAAAATGGTAGAGTTTTGGTATATAATTTTCATGTTTTCGGATCAAATCTCATTGAAGCATAAAAATAATTGAAATACTAAACTAAACAAATAGACTGGATTAAGAATAACAATCCTCAATGTGAAATTTAATAAAAAGCAATTAAAATAAAATTCTTCTTTAGTGACTTAAGTAGGAATTGAATTAAAATTTTTTTTATATAATACTAATTATATAGTGTGTCACCCCGTGGGCATGTCATTATGACTCAGAAAGTGGGTGGGTCTTCATTATTAAAAATTAGGGACCAAGCAGCCCTTTAGACTTGCCCAGCAATTCCAGAAGTACGAAAATAAAAGTAATAACTGTGTGAAACAATGACCAAGCAGATGATTTTAAATGTTGTTGACAAAATAGTTACAAGTCAGTAAGATTTCTATTTAACTTAGTTTTTTGATAACTTAATTTTTCTAGAGTAAATGTCAACATGTAATTTACATTTCAGATCCCACTTTTTTGCTTTATATTATATCAAATATATTTGCATGTTAAAAAATCTCTTTAATGGATGAATGATATCTTTTACCATATTTGAAAGAAAACATTCATACAGTAGAATAAAATTAAGAACATGATGCAATATCAGAATGAACATATGGGCCTTTAAAATAATTTGTGTTTAATATAAGCCCTGGATCATTGGAAGTTCTTCTATAACTATACAAAACTCTAATTTATTACAGAAAAACAAATTTTGACAATTGAGTTACAGATTTGGTATAGTAAGAGAAACATTTTCCTTCAATTTAAATAATTAATGAACAAAAATTTAATGAATAGAAAAAATAATTAAAATTAATAAGTTACTGTAAAGTCTTTATCTGAAGGTGATGCAGCATTGCCATTGTTTTCAGAATTTCTTGAATCTTCTTTCATTGTGACCAATGCTGATGCTTGTGTCCCAAGAAGTATGCTTTTAGAATCACTATCAATACCACTATCTTCCATATTTCATTCAAAACATTGCAGAAAATAATACTATAATATAAAAAGTTCATCAATATTTATAACAAAGTACATATACATAACTTAAATAGATTGTGGAACATTTTAACAAATCATTCTATGCATCAAAACTTCATGATTTTGTTTCTGTGTTATCATGTACACATCTTCACAGATTTAGGTACAATCAACATTTTTCTAACTAATTGCCATACATCAACCTATTTGGTTCAAAATAAATAGCTAACTCTTAATGATATTTAATATCCAATTGTCACATAATTTATGGAGCAAACATAAAAAAACATGTTGCAAACTGCATTTTTGATTATTTCTTTGCATACAAGGACTGGGACCTATAGTTTACATAGATTCTTAACTACATAAACATTGAAGTCCTTTATTTTGGAGTAACCCGGCTTAGTGCTCTTCAGAACAAAAGGTCCTAGGTTTGAGAGGAGGCAGTGTTGAACATATGAAGGCAGATATTGCATTCTGCAGGCATGTCCACCAGGGTGATTGCTCTTGGACTAGTTTTTCAGGTTTTCCCCCTTGTAACAAGTGAATACTGACCACTATCAATGAAGAATACTCCCAGAAAGCAATTTAAAAGCTCTTGTTAGGCTGTCTACTTCATAACTCATGGGTGGAGGAATAGAGCAGCCTCTGTAAATCTTGAAGCCCGAGCAGCAATGGTAGAGGACTGACTAAGCTCAGATGCTTATAGGCTTTAGCTGGATAAAGTGGAATAGCCTTCATGCCTTGGGTGGTCCTACCAGGAGTATACACTCCTGATGTACTTCGCCTATTCCACCCAGTGACATCTCCTTTCCATGATGAGACAGCCTACTGAACTAGAGGGGGGAATGGACTCGTAGACCTCGCCTAGTATATTACTAGACACAGAGATTAGAAAGAAGAAGTAGGCTGTCTGCTATACAATGTCAAACATCCAAACCAAAGTGGGATTTGAACTCACAAACGACTTGAGACTAACCGAAGACATGAATATCAACCCTTCCTTCTGGCTTAAGACTATAAACTGCTATATCATGAAATTGAATTTAGAATAAAGTGCATACCACTTCATTTTGTTCAAAAACAGCACAACACTTGGAAATTAAAATACATAGAATGTCTTTTAATTCTAATTAAATGAACATATCATAGCAAAATTATATCGTAAAATATAAAAATTTTGAAATTGTGAAAATAAGCATTTTAAAAAGTTAATTTTGATGTGTATATACATAATTTATGATGGATTACAGAATTTCTTTTTTAAAAATTTCAAGATTAAATATTGTGTGATTAAAATAACATGTAAGAGTACAATTTTAAAAATCTTATCTTAACATATTATTACAATTTGAAACAGTATATTAGTCACATAAAAATTACTTTCAGTGACTATTATAACAACAGTACTCAAATTATCATTAGAAATTTCAATTATTTAGTATTTTTTTGCCTGACTGTTTAAAACATTGCAAACTTGACACACATTGGGTAAATTTAATCAATTAAGACTATCGTCAAAATATTAAGTAATTTTGAAAGTTTTCTAGGTAGAATATTTTTTTCTATTGATGACGGTTAAACAATATGATGGAAGCATTAAAACTTAACAAGACAATAAGATACATTAATATAACTTAATCATTAACAAAAAGTTAAAAAAAGTTTAACAATTCGGGAACACTTCCGTAACTTGTTCTGTGGCACAAACTGCTTCGCCAAGATATACTATTGGCGCAATCACTGCCGATACCTATGTATAGTAAACCTAAAAGCTAAGCACTTAGAAAGGCGTGGTTAAGTTTAAATCTTAAAAGCAGTGTTTCATCTTAACTTAAATGTAAATAGAAATGAAAGGCGTGGTCAAACTAAACTCTTAACAGCAGTCTTTCATCTTAACTTGAATGTAAAATAGGGATGGAAAGAAAAACGTGGGAGAAAATGAAGAATTACTTTACAGAAAAAAATTTAAGCATAATTAAATTTATACTTATTTTCCCATTTCTAGTTTTTTTTTATAAATATTTATGGCTTAAAGACTGATGTAACTTACCACTATTATGCATTTCTAATTTTTTGCAATTACTTTTAAAATATGAGGATCAGAAATTATTTAAATTATTTCAGCAATTAATATTCTTTTATGAATATTATTTTATTGTGTGGAACAGTTTTCCATTTTTCCAATCAGTTTAAATAAGATTTAATTCTTTGCTGGAGATTATGGATACATTAATAAACATATCTGGATCTTAAATTAAACTCCAGCTTTATAGCTGCTGTTAAATAATTGAAATTAATCAAGCTAGATTTATTATTAAAAACTATCATTTAAGTTTCAGACATTCAGTTAATTTTAACTTTAATATCTTTTCAGAACGATAGTAACTTTAATCTAAACTAGCGCAATGTTAACGTACTACACAATTGAAAAATATTAAATGTTTAAGATAAAACATACTTTATTTTCTCAGTAAAATCAGATACTATAATAAAATTTCTTACAAATTTATTATGAATTGTTCTTTATTAAACGTCGCAAAATTAATATTATTAGATCACTACTTAGATAATACTTTAAATGCAAGTCAAATTTCGTTAAAAAATAATAATAATAATAATTTGTAGCTCTATTTGAGGTACACATTATTATATTTTTTTTAATAAAATTTGAATTGAGTTCAAAGTATTATCTAAACAGTGATCTTATAAGAAACATTTTACATTGATTAAGAATCAAATATTTATAACTGTCAGATGTTAAAAAAATTTAACAAAAACGGAAGAAGTTGTGATAAAAAGTTTAACAATGGAACTTCTCAGAAATGTTTGATAAATTAATTAGAAATTTTTAGTTTTTATTTTCAGATTACTTAGAATATGTATGTATACTAAATAAAATTATTAGTGAAAAACAAAATAGAAATCCCATGAAATTGTACGGAAATTATAGATATCTAAATTTTCAAAATTTTTAGTATAGTGTATATTATATACAATGTATACTAAAATATATTCGGATCACCAAAAGTAATAACTTTTTTTACTTCAAATATTAATAATGTAAGTAAAAAAGAAAAAAACCAAAACTGCAGTGGGATAACAAATATGTGATATCTATCAAGCTTTTTTTATGTTTTCTAAAATGGGGTAAATAACACGAGGAAATACATTAGCATTAAAGGAATAATCACACTATAATTGTACATGGATTTTTTTTTTTGTATCATAAAATACAGATTTTATTATAATTAATTAACCCATACATATTTTCATAGTAAATTCTGGCATAAAATTCTTTGTTTTAATTTTTGAAAAATATACTAAAACCAATTTTAGTAATAAAATAAAGTTTTTTTTTATTTCAATAATATTTACATATTAACTAAAGATGATAATTTTAATTTATCATCTTTAATTATTTTTAACGGCTTCTTGTATGAATTCTTCTCTCTACATTATTGGAAAATAAAGAAATAAATTATAATAAAATAGAATTAAGAATAATTTAAATAATAGAATTTAAAAAAAATTGTGTGAATATTATTATTATTATTTTATTATTTATGGGGAGGGTGTTCCCCTCCCCATGAAAAATGAAAATTAATAGAGTTTATAGATTCCATTTATAGAAGAATATATATTCTATAGTTATTTTCATGCAATTATTTTGCTCCAAATATAGTAACTACTTCTCATAAATATTTCAATCTCTTAACTTTTAATCATTTTCATTTGTAATCTCTGATGTAATGAAAATTTTGCTATTTAGACAATTTAAATAATTTTGCCGGAAATTTTTAATTTCTGTACAGTCAAATATTCGCTTATTTTTGCATTGTGGTTGGAAGTATTCTCCTATGTACATTTTAAGCTAAATTAATCTTTAAACATGTAAAAATAATAATTATAATAAATGAGTGCAATGTTGTACAAAAGTTCATGAAGATTTCTAATAGAACGAAGCTTAGTTCATTGTATTTTCTTTTAGAATAAAAAGTTCACACATTCCCCTGTACATTATCCTGTCAATTAGACAGTGGCATAGCAAAATATGAAGATATCAAGTGTGGAAATTTATTTCGTCCCTCAATTAGAAGAATTCTAGAAAAATTCCTAATTGAACATAAGAAAGACGTGCATGCAAAAATATTCATTTTCGTGTTCAACAGTGAAGGGAATCGAACCAGAGACCATCTGGAGTAAAAAATATGGTACTGCCATTCAATTATTACGGTCAAAGTGCATCCTTTCGAAAGTACTTTGACCACGCATTGATAATAGCCACATAATTGTCAGCTGTTCAAAGACTCTTCAAATACACTGCGTATTTGGACTGTTTTATTGATCTAGAAATAAACTTACATTCTAAGACTGATTTTTCTGATCATATTACATTTTTCTAATTTTAATATCTAATTACTCTTTTTGATTTCAAAAACTAATTTCACGATGTAATTTGATTTGATTTCTCGCCCCTATTTATAAAATGTGATTTTATAAATAGGATTTTATAAATAACACTAGTCAAATAATTTTTTAAATTATTTGACTAGTGCTTATTTTACTATATTTCAATTTTACTGTTAATTAAATTATACCTTCTTTTCCGTAATGAATGAGCATAAAATTTTGATATTCTTAAAATCCTTAAAAAATGCATTTTTTTAAAAAAAATTACAAATACAAATTTCTAGATTTTAATTAAAAAAATTTTTACGCTGAATACTGTTGTATTCCTTGAAAAATGAGGACAATACTTTATTTCCTGGTAACTGGTATATCACGTTTCCCCTGGCGCCTGCTTTCGCCAAGAGAAAAAGGGGGTCGGAATGTATTTCCTGTCCGAACTGTGCGTGGGAATTTATTCACTCTGCCCAGATGGGCTAAGAATTGGAAACGCCATTTCCGTTACTAATTAAGGACGTGAGAAAGGGATCACTACAATTCTAAATAAAATTATTAGTGAAAAACAAAAAATAGAAATCCCATGAAATTATTGTAGGTATCAAAATTTTCAGTTTAGTGTATATTATATACAATGTATACTAAAATATATTCTGATCGCCAAAAGTAATAACTTTTTTTACTTCAAATATTAATAATGTAAGTAAAGAAGAAAAATACCAAAATTGCAGTGGAATAACAAATACATGATATATATCAAGCTTTTTTTTTT